>VWZX01007027.1:0-167964 GCA_013399015.1 Galbula dea | reverse complement strand
AAGGCTCTAGTTGGCCGAAGGGGGGGGGGGGGGGGGGTTGTGTATGCATGCTCTAGATACCCACTGCAGAGTCTTAAATGGCATTGACTTTTTTTTTGCCAAGGTGGCAAGCAGCTGCCAGTGTGGACACTAGCAAACACAGATGGAGCAAGTCATTCAGAAAGGGCTGTGAGATTTGCCAGTTCAGGCTTTCAAAGGGCTTGCAGCAGGTCGGCAGCTACCACAGCCCCACGTTGTCTCATTCTCAGATCAGCATAACGAATCATGCCTGGGAGACCAAGTTAATCCCTCTGAGGTTCCCTGGACTGTAGATCTGTCTGCATTTTCCTTTCTTTGGCCCTTTGTTTTCCTCCTGCTTTGTACTGAAAGTTAACTACAACAACAAGAATGCATTAGGCTGCTTGGAATACTGTCTTCAATTCATCCTGTCCTGCTGGCACATGGGGCAAGCTGCACAATGAAGCAATCCTTGCCTCACTTCTGGAATGAGCCAACAAAGAGGCTTATAAAATGCAACATCTCTGAACACACACACACACACACACACAAACACACACACAAACACAAAGGCATAAGTTGGAGTTGCTCTGATCCTGGTTTGAGGGTGAATGCAAATCTACTATTTGAAGCCATCATCTGCCAAGAGGCTGCCCAATCTGCCCTTGTTAATGTTATTAACTGCTCCCAAGTACTTCCATATCTCCCAGTGCATGGCATGCAGGTGGCCTTCTCCAGCTGGTTAGATGCACCATTCTTCACTTCAGAAGCACTTACAATGTCCTCTTTTGCACTTAGCAAGAAGATGAATCCCATCTCATCCCATTCCTGGAAAATTCAGCTTGGGGCACTCTTCTCCTTGTATAAACAACTCCCATTGTGCCTTGTAGCAGAGGGTATGGGCTGTTGGAGGATTAATCCTGGCCTCACAAAGCCACATCTGTTGTCCATTAGACCAGAGCCTCAAAGACTTTCTGCACCTGGAGTTTTTTTTCTGTCAGTGGAACTCTACAACTGTATCATGTCATGGGATTGGACCTGTCTTTTTCTTGATCTGACTCATTGCAGTGATTTTTTTCCAGCCATGAGACTCTTAGGTGAATGTTGGGTAGCAAAATGCATTGTGTATCCTCTTGAAAGATTAAACAGTGTGTGAGTAAATGTTGATGGCTGGGCAAAACACTGGGCTTATTGCACTTTGGCTGTGGTGGTGTAAGCCACCAGCTGAAGAGGGGTGCCTCTGTCTGATAAATCTCCAGGCTAAGTGGTCTTGAAGCTCTCATCTGTAAAACATAGACACAGCAATCCTAAATTAAACCCAAATCTGTGTTCTCCTATAAAGATTAAAAGTCATTTCAAGTCTTTTACACTTCCTCAGCATAACTTCACCTATTTGCATGAGGGCTAGGATGTTCCAAACCCTCTTTATTCTGTATTAAATGAAAATGTTCTCTTCTATCCCATGTTTGATTTAGGCCCAGAGTATTCAAGAGCCACAGATGATCTCTTTTTCCTAATAAAATAGTGGGTGGGCATGTCATCTGCTTTGGGAACTTTGTTCAGAAACTGTGCCATCTACCTTCCAAGTGGTTGTTCCTAAAGTGTGCCCTCATCACACTGTAGCTGACTATAAAATCATATCACTTTGACAGTATTCCCAGCTATCAGGCTCAAAGGTGATGATCTCAGGGATTTTGATAACAAGGGCAGTGGTCCAGTGTTTTGGGAACCCCTTTTTTGATAGAAGGAGGCAGCCAAATCTTTGCAGCTGAAACTAGGCCAACATGAGTAATTGATTTTATTGGTTCAGCAGTAGAATTTAAAACAAAAATAAAACTAGTGCAGATCAAAGGGAATAAAAATATTAATTGTTACTTGACAGAGAAAAACACCCCAAAATGTCACTTTGTGATGCATGGGATGTTCTATTCCACTTGAAATTAAATACCTTTTTGCAGGAATATGAGGGGAAAAAAGACAACAACCCCCAAAAATCAAAGAAGGATGCATTAGGGTTACAATATATTCCAAAGAGTTGCTCAGCTTCACTTAGAGGGGCATATAAATTATATCACTACTAAATGTGAAAGCTTGAGAATAAATGGCCAAAACCACCTTTGAGAAAGGACTGGAGAGCAACCATTTGATGCTCTTACACTTGGTTTCAGCTTTAATACATACTCAGGCATAAGAATGACTGTGATATTATGGAAAGTGTCTCCCTGTCAGGGTAAATAATAAATTATCATTCATAACAGCAAATGTTCCTGTGCTGTGTTTGGTAAGGTTTTCCTGTCTCCCACTAGCAGACAGAGCAGACATTTATCACTGTAATTATGCTTGTGTTCCTCAAATGATTTGCCCATTAAAAGCAGAAGAATTCTTATACCATTAGAATTCTTATATCATTAGAAGAATCAGACTTAGTATTATTTAGAAGCTACATCTACTTCCAGAGGGACACTGGCTGTTGAGAACCTCATCATGGAAAGTTGAACAAAGCTTCAGTAAAGGGTTTGTGTTTGTGCAGGCTGGAGGAAAGGGAATTGTAAGCCACATCATGATCATACTGGAATGACCATACCCATAAAGCTACTCTCCTGTCATTTCTTGTCTAGCATCTTGTGCTAACAGAGGAGGATTTCACAGGATCACAGAATGTTAGGGTTTGGAAGGGACCTCTGGAGATCATCTAGTCCAACACCCCTGGAAGAGCAGGGTCACCTACAGCAGGTTGCACAGGATGGTGTCCAGGTGGGTTTGGAATGTCTCCAGAGACAGAGACTCCACCACCTCTCTGGGCAGCCTAGGCCAGTGCTCCATCACCCTCAAAGTAAAGAAGTTCCTCCTCATGTTCAGATGGAACTTCTTATGTCCCAGTTTGTGCCTGTTCCCTCTTGTCCTGTCACTGGGCATCACTGAACAAAGACTGCTCCCATCCTCCTGTTACCTACCCATTCAGTATTGATAAGCATTGATAAGCTCCCCCCTCAGTCTTCTCCTCTCCAGGCTACCCAGCCCCAGCTCTCTCAGCCTTTTCCCAGAAGAGAGATGTCTACATCCCCTAATCATTTTCACAGCCCTTTCCTGTACCCTCTCCAGAATTTCCCTGTCCTCCTGAACAGGGGAGACCAGAACTGGACCCAAGACTCTAGACTCTTGATGCACCTCAGGATGCCGTTGGCCTTCTTGGCCACAAGGGCACATTCCTGGCTCATGGTCATCCTGCTGTCCACCAGGACCCCAAGGTCTAACCAGGGACCTTTAGACTCCAGGACTGTTCAGTGTTGCCTGCTGCTTCATTTTTATTTAGGTTTAAATTACAGAACCACAGGGCAAGAAGAGACTTCAAGAAATACCCTAGACAACTCCAAGAGCCCCAAAGATCCCATGATGTTGCTGGGATAATCAGTCTGTGGTATGGGCAGAACCAGAGGCTTTGATACCACTTGTTACAAGGTTATTTCCTATGCTTCTTCAGCTGGTTCTTGCAATTACTAGCCTAAGTTCATTAGGAGATGTTAGCAGGAGAAGAGCTTAAAGGTCCTAAAGGCTAGACTCTAAATATGTATCATCTATAGACAAAATCCATGGTAGCATCAAAGAGTTCTTTAATTATTCATCCCACTTGCAGTAGAGTATATTTTAATGTTTGAGAAGGTGTCCAAGTGGACAGGCTGGAGCTCAGCATACCTGAAATTAGTGACAGGATTGGCCATGGTGACTAGCAAAGCTATTAGGCCTGAAATCATCAATTAATATATTCCACTAGTCCTTCCAGGACTCAAGCCTTTCATTTGGTAGAAGAAGTAAATTAGGAAACTTGGTCACAAAAAAATGCTGGGGAGAGGCAAGTTCAGAATGTTGTCAGGTTTCATCCAAGAGCTTTTCAGAGATGGTGATATAGGGCAAGAAGAGGTTACTTGTGCCCACAGTGAATAACTCAAAGTGTCAGCTGAAGGAAAGGAAATAGTTCTGCATTTGTTCTCATCAGGTTTTATCCTTTCTTAATGTTATAAGGATGTCAAAAATGCCAGAAATTGTAATTTTATCAGTTTGTCTCTTGCATAATTTATTTCTTCATAAAATGGAAAAGAAAGAAGGTTATGAATTGACAGCACTACCGCTGTACTTTACCTTTGTGTTAGATTTTGGCAACTTTATTTCCAAATGTGGGAGCAGTTAACAGCTGTTTGCAGTCTACTTTCAAGCCCACTAGACAATGACACTTCATGTGGATGTTGAAAGAGCTCAATCCTCCTCACATACTGCCTCACTCAGTAATTGTTAGCTATAAAACTACTATTTACATTTGCTAAGATAGATTTCTCTTGGGGTTTCTCTTTCTTAGAAACACATATAGCAGAAAACTTATTCACTCACACTCTTAGTTATGCTATTTATCCAACTCATAACACAGGACTGATTTCAAGGTGAAATGCAGCTGTTAATAAACCCATGGAATGAACCTTTGTAATATATCACAGAATCATAGAATTGCTGATGGGAGAAAAGACCTTTCTGTGTCACCTACTCCACTCCCTCTATTTAACAAGGTCAGCTAGAATAGATTGCCCAGGCCTGTGTGCAGTTTGGTGTTCTGTATGCCCAAGAACAGAGATTTCCCAGTCTCTCTTTGGCAGCCTCCTCCAGTCTTTGGTGACCTCACAGTAAAAAAGTGTTTGCTTTCCTTCAGAAAGAATTTAGTGTGTTTCAGTTTGCACCCATTGCCTCTTATCCTCTCACTGGGTACCACTGAGAAGGTTCTGTCTCCCTCTTATTCACAGACAGTTTACTAACTAAATTTAAGATCCATCTCAGCTAAGTCAAAGGACTAAACTATAGGAAAAAAGTACTCCCCAGCAAGAGTTGTTAGGCATTGGCCCAGGCTGCCCAGGGCAGTGGTGGAATCACCATCCCTGGAGGGCTTCAAAAACATCTAGCTGTGGTCCTTAGGGACATGGTTTAGTGGCATGGGGGTGATAAGCTGACAGTTGGACTTGATGGTCTTAGAGCTCTCTTCCACCTTTAGTGATTCTGTGACTCTGTGTGGACCCTCTCAATATACCATCTCACCCTAGAATGGATCTTGAAGCAACATGATGATGGTGGCCATTTGTATATGGATTTTTTTTCATTGCCTACCAAGGGAGTCTCTGACAGTGAGTGCAGATAACAGTGATCCTAAGGAGGTAAAGATAGTAACTTTCTCTTTTTGTTTTCTTTTCTTTGTAGCTTGCATGAATGACCTCATATATACACATATATATATATAGGGAATGTAGGGTATTTATGACAATTGCTAGCTTCAGTTAACACAATGGATTGGTTACAAGGAGTTGGATATTCCTCCTTCAAGCTGGTGTGGTTAGCTATGATCCTGCACATTGCATGCATGTGCTGCTGCACTGTGGTACTCCCTAAATGACAGTTTAAAAGGATTCTACAACAGATACTTCAATAATTTAATGTAAAATGACAAATTTAGGGAGTATTTGAAGGGAGCTTCTGGAAACAGAAGGAAATTTATCTGAGAGAAGCAAAGGATAGACAGTGGCCTCTGGAGATAGGCTTTTGGAGTTGGCTTGGAACAAAATAAGAAGGTTTTGACCAGACTGCCCTCTTCATTGATGTTGCATGGATTACAAGAGAAGCAAACCAACAAATACAACATCTGTGAGAGGCATAAATGCCTTCCTGTCTGATTTGGGTGAGGAATGTTATTTCTTTCCATCCATTTGTGTGTGGAGGTACATGAAGTTTTGGGCAGAGAGGTAAAGAAGAAGCTGCTAAATGTATCATGATGGCAGAGCTCATTTTGTTTACATTTTGCACAGGCTTCTTGAAATTTCTATGTGTTTGCCAATGGTAGAGACTGTATCAAAACTTAGAGGAGCTGGAATTATATATTAGACTGTAAAAGCTGTTTAAAGAATGGAAAAGCTTCTACCCAAATGAAAACATGCTTTAATTTGTATGCTTTGTGGAATACATTGGACATAGGGTAGACAGCTATTATCTGTATCAGTCTTGCAATCTAAGGTATTAACTCACTTATTCATAGGTGAAAATATGTGGGTTATGTTTGTTTGAATGGTGGCTTCCATCTAGGTGTGTCTCTAACATGGGATGTAGATCATATAATGGAGTTGTTTCATTCTTACAGGGGACTTTTTCAAGAGAAAGAGAATGGTATTTTGCTGCAATGTGATCAGTTCAGGAGAAGGGTTCCAAAGATCTGCAGAGCTTAGGAGAAAAGCTCAGTAATGGCTATCTTTTCAATGGGCTTGAGTGAACAGCTTCAAGGCCTCCAGTGAGCTGTTTTACAGTTGTGCAAAGATAAAATCAACCTATGAGCAAAATACTATGTGAGCCAAAAATAGGTCACATCTGAATGTTTCCTAAAGACCTTCTCAAAGTTACTCATTTCCAAGGATGAGGAACAGTTGTGTGCGAGTGTGCAGCTCGCCATAGTCAAACAGTGCTGCTTTCTACTGGTGTGTGACAGACAACATTCATAAAGTCCTTGAAGAAACACAGCAGTAGAATGCTAAAGTGATACGAAAAACTTGATGTATTTCAGAGAGTGTTGAACCCTTCAAGACTCTCTTGGAAATGTCTGTGAAGCTAAAATTGTGGCTGAAAGCTGTCTGTGTGCCCCGAGTGCCAGCGAGGAAATGCAGGAGGTTTTGGGTGGGTTTTCTATTTAGTCACTTTGTCTGCCTCAAATTCACCTGAGGGACAGCACAATATCTTCCTTGTGTGCTTTTTCTGTCTGAACAGCAATGGCAGATGATAATTACAGGCTAAGGTCACGTGTGTCATTTCCCAGCTGTCATTGTTAGATGGAAGTGACACAAGCCAACACGCGACATGACTGGGACTAGTTTGCACTGGTGGTATTTTTCCTGAGCTGGAGATGGATATGAACTGCTGCATGGCTGTAGGAGAGAAGAGCATGTGTTTTGGGAAGCATAAAACCCCTGGGGCTGTCCTGGCCTCAGCTGAGATCAGAATTCTGGCTTAGGGAAGAGGTGGCACACAGCCTTCATGGTCCTGAAGACCTGTGTAGAGCTTTTTCTTTGTCCCCAGCTCTTTCTTGGTGGTTTTAGATGGATTCTTATCTTGTCCAGTGCTACTGCAGTAAATGGGCCATATCAGTTGGAAAGAGCCTAATAAATCAGCACTTGCAGATATGAAATCTATTTCCTGGATTTGCAAAATTCATTGGGACTCATTTGTTTGAATAATGCTAGTCACTGATCAGATATTCTCCAAGATGAATAGGGATGACATAATGCTACTGTGTCACTGGGCTGGGATTGCTTTTCTTTCACTCTTAAAAACAATGTCTTGCTTTCATCTAGTCTTTCTTCCTTTTCATCCATAGCAACAGAAAGGTATGGATCTCTCTTGCCAGTAAATGGCCTGGGTCTGATTTTCCATTTGTGTTTTTTTAAGAAGCCACTTTCCAGTGCAGCACTGTGCCTGGCTCTCCCCTCCAGCCTGGAGACACTGACCTTGGACAGAACAGCCTAAGCTTTACATCCTCATTTTTCTACCAAGCTCAGACAAACTTTTCTGATTACTTTTTCAAGAATTAGTTCACCCACTAAAGCAAAAGTTAATTTAAGTCTACAAATATCTGGTTATTGGGAGAATAATCTGGCTTAGACACACTGGGTGGGGTATTAACACTGCCAGAGCTTTAGCCTTGGATTCGTAACCTTGCCTTGTGTTGACTTTTGAGATACAAGCAACCTTTTCTTTAAAGCCTACCTTAGAGAGTTGTAAATGATTAATTCAGCAACCATTGCTAAATGTTGTCTGCAGAGGGCACACCTGAATGAGTACACAATGCATGGGACTAAATGAAAAGGAGATGGAAATCTGCAATGCTATTGAAGTGAGTAGGACAACAGCTTTTATGATATCCACAAATGTCAGATGACTTGGGGACAAATTAAAAACACAGACTAGGTTCCTAACATTAGATTTCCAGCAAAAATGCAAACCCTTTCAGATGAAGATCCTGACTGTGGGTTTAACTCATGACACAAATTCTGATAGAGTTGGCAAGTAAGGTTGGTATGAGTCATGCTCTAGAGGGTTTTTGTTCCTAAGCTTGAGGAAAGAAGGGTGAGAGCAGTAGCTCTCCCATGTTTTGGGATGCTCATAGACTGATTTAGATTTGCTGTCTGAGGTTGTGGCAAAGACATTGCTCTTGCAGATGTTCCCACATAGTTCATGGTCTCTTTTAGAGAAAACTTACATTTAGACTTACATGAGACATTTAGCCTTCAATAGAGGGGTTGCACTGCTTACAGCATGTTCACTGGCTCAATTTGGATGGAAAAGCCTATTTTGGGATGCAACTTTTCTTTTTACCACTTTCTAGAAACCAGCTTAAGGTAGGAATGTACTTCCTTTCCCTTCCTGTTCTCTTTCACTTCCAGCACTTGGACTAGCCTGAGAGGATTATCAACTGCCAAAACCAGAACTGCAAACAGAGTATCAGGAAAATCTTTTTCATAATTAAATATAGAAAGCACTTATCATGTCACACATATCAGCATGAGTCATTAAAGTTCAAAGACTGAAGAAAACACAGCTAAGGTCTAGAAAACATCAGCATGCTTACAGTGACATTGTGGAGAGCAAATAATTTACACACTTTAAATGCATCCAGGCTAGGAACTGAGCTGAACAGGGGTGGGGTTGAAAGTTTTATGGTTGGGCAAGAGGCAGCAATCCAACACTAGCAGCTGGATTAAAAGACCAACATGTTTTGCTTTTCAGTCATCCAAAGTTCATCTTGCAATTCACTGATGCAGCTACTGCTGGGGAGGGAACTCTTTAGCAAGGAGCTGGAGGCAATTTTCTGTCAGGGTGGGTTCCCAGGACCAGCTGAGGACCAGCTAAGGACCAGCTACCTGTGCTCCAGCAGCATGCTCTGCCCATGGCAAGTGAGACAATCCATCTACATATTCCTTCTATACAAGGTAATGCAAGTGCATGAGGAACCAGCAGTTAATTCAGTTGCAGAAATGATGTTATTCACTCTACTAACCAGCACAGGTAATTTTACCTGCCAGGAGATAATTTCTTGAAATCAAACCTCTTGTATGTCTCCTCTGTGTTTTCATCATCTCATAACTGGATCTCAAACTGCTTTGAAGCATCCCTCATAACAAAATGATTGTGCCATCTGGATGTTCCTCCTGCAGGGGAATGGAGTGCTTGCATTGGAGATCCTGCTTCAGTCATCACAATACAGTGGAGACCAGTTTTGACTGCAACACCTGTGGCTTAAACTCTTCTCCCTCTCAGAAAGCAGATCAGGATGAGCTGAGTAAATCCCCACCTCCACTTTCATCTCCTTGGGAGCATTTGGGTAATTCTGCTCCAGTAATTACCCAGTATAAACCACAGCTCCTTGTTGACAAAAACTCCTGAAGAAGGGAACGTGCAGAGCAACCCTATGGGACCCAAGAGCATTGCAGCCCAAGCAGGGGGAAGAATCTGCATGTATGAGATGTGGTTGTAAGCAGGCAAATGTACAGACTGTACTTAAAAGAAGTAGTTTTCATCTTAGCCTTTTCTTTCTCCTTGGTTTCCAAGGCCCTGGGCTTATGTTTGTGCCATATCCTTTGTGCTGCAGCTAGTACTTGTGAGGACATTTGAAGGACTGGGTGTGAGGAGAAAGATTCAACTGTTAAAAAAGGAAAAAATGGGGGGAAAAGGGCTTCTTTTTGATACAGTCTGATGCAATTGGGCTTAAACTGAAGGTCCAGAATGACTAAACAAAAGGGCAGTGCAAGTGCTGAAAAGAAGATACCTCATCACCTTGTGTCTTGTGCTAACATTCTGGTTTCTTGAGCTATGGCATCAGTTGTGGAGAAAAAAAGAACCTTGCATCCTCTCTTATCTGAGGAGCACACCCTGGGATGGTGGCACTTTTGCACCTCATAGATGGGTTTAGTCAGAGGGCTGCAAGACAACTGCATCTTTCTACTAAGGGCAAAATGAACTAGAGGCCTGCAGTGCTTCAGGTGCACAGTCTAGCTCTTTTTGACCCTGCCAAAGGCATCTGATAAACCCATCCTCATTCACTGAGCTCTAGCTGATCACACCTCTGTAGATGCATCACTGCACTTGCAAAACCTGCACTGTGACTATAGCTCTCATGAAACCTATGAAGCTAATAGTTCTGTGAGAGAAAATAACTGCCTTATATATCTTCATTGGCAACCCAACCACTTCCAAGAGTTTTTACTTGCCAAGAACATATAAAAATGGCTGGGACTCAAAAGAATTACTTCTATTTTCCTAATCTCTCAAATTTGGCTTCTCTTTTAGGAGCAACAGGACTTTCATCTTCTCTTCTCTTCTCTTCTCTTCTCTTCTCTCCTCTCCTCTCCTCTCCATACATCTCCTATCCTCTCCTCTTCTCTCTTCTCCTCTCCTCCTCTCCTCTCTGTCTCTTCTAGAGCTACTGAAGTGGCTCCAGCTTCCCTGTTGGTTGCAGATCTCGATTAGGAACTGTGACAGAAGGAAAGGGGACACTGAGCATGTATTTCACATGTGAGCTATGAAGAGAAGTAAGCTCTGAGCTCTGGCAGAGGCTTGTCCAGTCACTTGCATGGATGAATTATAGGTTTCAAGGCATGACAGTTTGTAGCTGTAGGACAAGAGGTCAATGAAGTTCTTCTTCAAACTGTAAGTGCACAGAAGAGAGAGTCTTCTCTGTGGAATGACTCCACCACTGCCCTGGACAGCCAAGGCCAATGCCTAACAATTCTTCCTGGGAAGAAATTCTTCCTAATATCCAATCTAAACCTCCCCTGGTGCAACTTGAGGCCATTGCCTGTTCTCCTCTCAGTGGTAACCCAGGAGAAAAGGCTGACCCCCTCCTCACTCCAACCTCCTTTCAGGGAGCTGTAGAGAGAGATAAGGTCTGCCCTGAGCCTCCTCCTCCCCAGACTCCTGTCCCTCATGGTCTTTATGAGTTAGTGCTGTCCCAGGCAAAGGAAGATCTTCACCTGCTATATTTTTGTGGCTATCAGGATTGAATTCAAAATGTTCTATGAAGAAAGAGAAACCAAGAAATCTTTTCTGCTTCCTGTACATAGAGAAGGAGATCCTTCAGTGTGTACATGTATGTGTGGGCCTGTTCCTCCTACAGCCAAGCTGCTGTTCCTGGCCTCCTACAGTCACACACTGCCATATCTGTGCTCCAGTTTACTGTCTCTTTACTTCTGCTGATTTTGTTTGTGTGAAAAGATCTGGATTAAAGATCCTCATAAATTAGAAAAAGATGGGAATTGGTGGCTGGTGGCCAGGGAAGATCTTATTGTGCTTTTGGCTACCAGAAAATTGTGTTGGGTGCTTGTTCACCCTGCCCTGGGCTGATCCAGCCATCAATGGCCAAAGATCTCCTGAAAGCACAACTGTGTCTGACACAAAGTGACAGAGGAGCAGTGAACCTCAGCAGTGAAGATGATGGCTAGGGCATGGGTGTGCACAGGCTAATGGTAAGCTGTTATACTGTAAAAAGACATACTTACCTGGGAAAAATTAAGGAAATAAAAGAAGGAAAACATCTGTACAGCTCACAAGGCTGATCAAATAGTTTGAAATTTGGAGTAGAAGGGAAAGTTCAGAAATAGAAAACTGGAGACTTTTTCAACTCCTGAAACTCCTTCAGATGAGTTCTACTCCACAAACATTTCAGTCAAGCTTAAGTCTTCTCATCCTTTCCCTCTGCCAAAGCCTTGGAAAATGTCTACTTAGTGGATTTAAAACTGCTGATGTTAAGCTGTTGTACATTTGCATAGAAATGTCGTTACAAAACCAATGCAAATGATTTCAGGACTTTACCAAGTCTAGCATCAGGCCTCTCATAGTCTGACACAACCCTGAAGTTATGGGAAGATTATCAACTGCTGTCCTGAGCAAGAGAAACAGCTCTCTCATAGAAATAGAACTGGTCTTTTCCTTCTGTAAATAATATCCCAAGCATACAGGTTCCTTTAACCACAATCTTATTAAATCTGAGGTTTGATGCCATAAACACTTGGTAGGACTGTTAATTTTATGAGGTACTTTTAAACTATTTTTAGACTAGCATATTTAGGATCTCTTTTTCTGTCTTGACAGAAGAAGGAAATGTTAAGGCACCAGCTTACATTGTACTGATTGTTCCCTGTTAGCCTTTGATGGGCAGTGTTTTTCTCACACAGTTACTATGCACAAAAGGTCACACCTCCTGATGGGGCAGGACTAACACTGAGTGGGATAATTCAGGTCTCTCTGGACTGGGCCTGCAGTAGGAAGGAAAGATCCAAGCAATTTTTAAAGGATTTTCTAATGCTTCTAGAGATTTGGGGTTGTCTGTTCTGAAGTTGTTCATAGAGAACAGTCACAAGGATGGACACAAATTCTTTAATCAAGGGATGAGTTCTAATATGTTCTTAAACTGGGGATGAATACACTTAGAAATCCCCTGGGAACTTAAAGAGTGCACCTTCTGCTCTGTCTGATGTAAGTCATGGTAGGCACTTTGGAATAAATAGGTTTTTCACCTCCTAATCAAAGTGTAAATTGCAGGTTGTATATGTATGTCTCTGTAAATCACAGGAATTAGGAAAAGGAAACTTTTACAGGTCATTGCACAGAAACATTAAGGTTGGAAGAGACCTCTAAGATCATCAAGTCCAACCATCAACCTATCACCACCATGCCACTAAACCATGTCCCTAAGTAACACATCTAGATGTTTGTTTTTGAAGCCTTCCAGGGATGGTGACTCCACCACTGCCCTGGGCAGCCTGGGCCAATGCCTAACAACTCTTCCAAGGAAGAAGTTTTATGTATCCTATTGGCAATGCAGCTTTATTTTTTGTCCTATACATCTAAAACACTTTTGGCCATCTTTTAAAGAACAGATGCAGTTTTGGCAGTAAAAAATCAGAGTTATTTCTCATTTCTTACTCATGCTCTCAATACCATGCAGCATCCTAGACTTTTATCCAATTCCTTCTTTTTCAGAGTTGAAAATGGAAATATCAAACCAGGATTGAGTTCTCCTGTGACAGGAGCTCCCTGAGAGAGCTGGGCATTCAGGATCCCAAGCACACAGACTGGCAGCCAGCTCAGGAACCCTGCATCCCAAGCACACAGACAGACAGACAGCCAGCCAGCTCAGGAACCCTGCATCCCAAGCACACAGACAGACAGACAGACAGCTCAGGAACCCTGCATCCCAAGCACACAGACAGAAAGACAGACAGGTCAGGAACCCTGCATCCCAAGCACACAGACAGACAGACAGGCAGCTCAGGAACCCTGCCCTTGCTCCTCACCCATCCATGGTAGCTGTAGGTTCTTCACACTCTGTCTCAGCATCAGAAACCTTGATCTGTTGTTGCACACAGAGAGTGCACCCAAAATGTTAAAACCCATGAATATTCTTTCATATTGCCAGCCTAATCCTGGCACTCTGAGCCATCCCAATGGTGCTGGGTTTTGGCATTGTGATGCCTGAGCTGGAATTACCACTACTGCCATTAGGATCTTACCCTGAGAGAGCATACACATTTGCAATAAGTTTTAAACAAATATTCAGATCTGGCCAAAACTACAACCTTTCTTCTTGGCAGGTTAAAATTCTTGCAAAGGATGTTGCAAACTCCAAACCTTGACCTGTTTGGATTCCTCTTCTATCACAGGAATCTCCAGCATCTAAAAAGTGTTGGCTCTTAGCTGGCAAATATTGCTGCTGGTTACTTTAGTTAAAGGTCAACATTTCTGGGCAATATTAAATATTTTTAAATCTTAAATAATCAGTCTAATGTGGCACTTATATACTTGACTCTGTAGTTTAGAATTTGATCACTTTTTAAGAGACAATTTATCCCTCTTGTTTATAATGACAGCACCTTCTGTTAAGATGGAGCTTGGTCTCTTCTCCCAGGTAGCAAGTGATAGGGCAAGAGGAAATGTTTTCAAGTTGCACCAGGGGAGGTTCAGATTAGATGTCAAGAAGAATTTCTTCCCCCAGAGGGTTACCAGGCATTGGCCCAGGCTGCCCAGGGAGGTGGTGGAGTCACCATCCCTGGAAGTGTCCAAAAACCATGGGTGAAATGAATAAAACTTGAAAAAACAAGCAGTTTTAGAGCCTCTACTGGTTTTTAGGGTGTCCTTGAGCTTTGTTCTCTACATGAACTCCATTTACAGGAGTGAAATAAACCCCTCCTTGAACAGACAATGGTGGTAGCATTCATCACACACCTCTGTGTGCCTCCTAAGTTGTTCTTGACATGTCTGTTTCCCAAAGATTGGCAAGAAATTACATTTAGAGATAGGTTTTAGTGTGCCAAAATTAGGGGAAATGCTTGGGAGAGCAATGCCTTGCTTTAGTACTCTGCAAGGTGGGATTGAGGCACAAATAAATGTTCTGTTATTCCCTTCCAGCTACAGAAGCCAGAGGTGGGTCTGCATTTCAGAAGTGGCAGGAATTCAGGCTTTTACATCTCTTTGGCTTCTCAGAATGTAAATCTTTAAATCATCTTTAAAGATGCTGGCTAGGGGCCAGGAGCAGATTGGTCCTATGCATGTGTATGGAAATTCCAGTCCTCTCTGGGAATTTAAGGAGCTTATCTAGTTCCTAATGACTGCTATGACAACTAGATGAAGTTTTGGTGTCAGGCACCTTATATAAAATTTGGCTTCCTGTCTGAATTTGACCTCATGGGATTTCTCAGCAGTACTGAAAAGTGAAATGCAGCAAAAAGATTGAAAACAAACTAAAGAAAAAAAGGAAGAAGCCCAGGTTTCTTCTTTCCACCTCCAAAAATTCCAACCC
Organism: Galbula dea; assembly: GCA_013399015.1. Lineage (NCBI taxonomy): Eukaryota > Metazoa > Chordata > Aves > Piciformes > Galbulidae > Galbula > Galbula dea. The sequence continues at coordinate 153,101 of VWZX01007027.1, read as the reverse complement.
CCCTGAATTTCCCTGAGTGAGGAGAAATTGCTCTGGTTGGCATTTCACTATTGTTACTTTCTACAATTGGCAGCTAAACACCTCACTGAACTAGGCACTACTAAAGCAATTAGATATTTCTCCCATTGTCTCACCTGCTTAAATCCTATCTATTGGCAATATTACAGGCAATACTGTATGCAGCCTTCATGTGTTTTCAAAAATAACTGTAAAATCTTCATTATCAGAAGAAAAGAGTTGGTGTTCCTGTTGTTCTCAGTTCAGTTCCCTGCCACTTTCTCCATCAGCAGCTAGAACAATGTTCTGGGTGCTCACTGTGCCACCAACAGTTTTGAAAGTAAGATATTCAACCTTTAAAGTATACTATGTCATGGTTTGGGTTAGAACAGAATTAATTCTGTTCAATGATTTTATTTCTCAGCTCAGTCTCTTCTCAGTCACTCCCCCTGTGCAGTTAGCAGCATGTTCTCACTGGCAGTGTCTGCTGCTAGCAGGAGTAAGACCTCATGTCTGGAGTTATACCAAGGGTACTGGGTCCCTGCTCAGGACCTGGCCTCTCCAGACCCACCTCAGCTGATCCTGTGGTGTCCAGGAGTAACAGGGATAGGAGAGCAAGGCAGGCCAGGTCCTGTGCTGTGTACCTGAGTGCCACTGACCTGCACACTTGGTTGTCTCAGACTTAACTAATGACAACTAGATCTAAATCTGAAATGAATTTTGATACCCAAGCTCCATAACCTCTCTTCTTTCCTCCCCTGTTACCTGCTCAGGAACACTAGCAATTGCAGGCACTCCAGGTAACAAAGTTCATGTTTCTTTTCAAAAGCACAGGAAAGTCAGGGAAACCAGAGCAATGCTTACAAAATTAGGCTCTAACTTTTGTAGATTTTATTGTCCATATACCTGATAGATTCAGAGGTTAAGTGAAAACACATGGGCTTAGGCAAACACCCAGATGGACATAAAAATAGGTTCTTGAAGAAAGCACATAAAAAGGATTTGGTTCCATTTTCACAGCTGTAATTTATAGACTACATGGGGCATTTTTAATGGCTTGTAGCAGACATCACCAGGCTGCAATAGTGGCCAGATTTCAGGTCTCAGTTCCACCACCAGAAGAACTGGTAATAACCCAGAGATTTCTGGTTTCCTCTCTGCTTGCCTCTCTAGAAGACAGGAGTTAAAGTGGCAGTCCTTCTCCATCCTGCCAAAATGCTGAGCCAGTTAAATGGCTAGAGATAAAGGAGGAGAGGGCACACATTTTGCAGAGGCTAGTTTGCACTTTATTCCTACACTTCTCTACTTTTTGAGTTCCTCTGTAACCCAATCTCTTCCAAAGGAGTGTCTTCAGGTCACATTTTCATCTTCAACTTACTGCCTGGGTAACCTAACTGAAAGACAGCAACTGTGATATATTTCCCTTTGTGTTACAAGTGTTCATTGAACAGTTAGGTGAATACAGTGAGATAAACCCTGTTTGATTTGGCTCCTCAATGCAGAACTCTTTATTCTCAAGATACTTTGTTTTTCCATGGTTTTGCCTCTCCAAAAGGACTTAGGAAGTACAGGAACACAGAGCTGAAGCCTAAGGGAAAATGCATTCCTCTACAGCATCCCAGCCTCCCAGGCACAACCTTAACCAAAGCAACCAACCTGTTCCACTTGTTCACCTCAGCATTTTATGACTTGGTTCAGTGATGTGCAGATGGCATCTCTGAGGCAAAGGACCTTGGCCTCCCCCCATCACTACCTTTGCCAGAGGAGAGGGGAGCAGCTACCAGGTCTGTGTGAGGTCTGCAGGCTGCACACTGTGAAGACAAGGCAGATGAAGGGTCTGGAGAATGAGTCTTTTGAGGAGCATCTGAAGGATCTGGGGTTGTTTAGCCTGGAGGAGAGCAGGATCAGGGGAGACCTTTTCTCTCTCTACAACTCCCTGAAAGAAGGTTGGGGGAGTTGGTCTTTTCTCCTGGGTTACCAGAGATAGGACAAGAGGAAAGGGCCTCAAGTTGCACCAGGGGAGGTTTAGATTTGATATCAGGAAGAATTTCTTCCCAGCAAGAGTTGTTAGGCATTGGCCCAGGCTGCCCAGGGCAGGGGTGGAGTCACCATCCATGGAGGGCTTCAAAAACCATCTAGATGTGGTGCTTAGGGCCATGATTTAGTGGCTTGGAGGTTGTAGGTTGATGGTTGGACTTGATGATCTAGATGCCTCTTCCAAGCTTAATGATTCTGTGATTCTGGGACCTTCTCTGTGTCAGTCTGGAGGAAGGGGAGGCATTCCAGTGGGAATGCTGTGGGGCCATGCTGTGGTGCTACCTAGAGGGGAAGTTAAAGACATGTGGGTTCCTGGAATGATGGTGATAATAATTAAGCTGTGTTATTTTGATACCAGTTTTTCCACCAGGAGAGTGGTTAATTAGGCTAAAGTTTTCTCCTGTCTCTAGACCTTTACTTTTCTCTCCAGGCAAGAAATTCCATTGTCATTGTTGACCCTGAACTCTCTCTTCCAGCAGCATCTCACTCTGGTTTAGCACTGTGGTTGGACCGTGGCCAGACTTTGCCCTCACCCTGCCCTTGTCCATGATGAAATGCTTGTTCATGCCTCACTCAGTTCTCCCCTCAGCTAATGCAATCCCATCCTTTACATTCTCTTCTCAATGGTCTCCTTCAGTTGTTTGGATGTAATTCACCATTGCCAGGAGAGCACAAGTTGCATACTCCTGTTGTAATAACTTCTTTAGTGCTGGATAAAGAGTGGCAAGCTGAGGATATAGGATTACAGGACCTATTTTTTCTCCCCCTAACATGTATTCTTCTTTCTGCTGTCAGAGCCCTGCTGCTGGATATCCCTAGGCTGCCAGGGACCCAGGCAGATGCAGGAACTGAAGCTTGGCCTCTGCAGGAGGAGGCAGGCAGGTGGGCAGGCTGCCTTAGCACCAATAGCCTGGGAGAGAAAGGCAGGGAGTGCTGGTGGCCACAGGGACCAAGGATTGTCAGCTTGCACAGATAATTCACACAACTCCAAGCCCAATACTGGGTGCTGTTTGGGAGGGAGAGGGCATCTGCAGGAGGAAACTGGCCTGGGGAAGTTTTGACAGTGAAGCAGAAGAGAGAGGACTAGGTGGACTGGAAGAATGAGTCTACAACTACCTGAAAGCAAGTGGTAGTATGGTGGGGGTTGGTCTCTTCTCACATGTAACAAGTGATAGGACAAGAGGAAATGTTGCACTAGGGGAGGTTCAGATTGGAGTTTAGGAAGAATTTCTTCCCCCAGAGGGTTCTCAGACATTGGCCCAGGCTGCCCAGGGAGGTAGTGGAGTCACCATCCCTGGAAGTGTCCAAAAAACATGTAGAGGTTCTAATTCCTGGTCACAATTAGTTAGGAGGTCCCTATAAACTATTTCCTTTGTTCTCCTTATCTCAGCAACAATGTGGGATTGCCAGTGAAAAGGGCCTTGCAGTGGGGATAGATTGACTGGATGATTTTCAAGATCCCTTTCAGTGACAAGACTCTTTCAGGAACCAAGTCTAAATTAAAGTATCCCTAGGAATGCTAAAAGTGAGAGAGCATATCTCCTGACTCAGCTGTCCTACTGACTCCAGCATCTTCAGCCCTATCAGGACCTCATTACTTTCTACTTTAGTCCAGTTCACTGCTTGAGATGAACCTTTCCAGAAGGGAGGTAGAAAAGATCAATGACTGAACACATTCTCTCAGTTTTAGGGTTCAACAAAAAATTTTAATGCAAGCAATTGCAGATGTACTCCTGTGTTGGTAGCTGGGGACATGTTTTCAGTTTGAGGGCATCCTACTATTTTTTCCTCATTCCTCAATGCCTCTTGTAACTCAGCAGGAGGTGGGAGGAAAGATGAGAGCTCAATACCCTCAGTTCCTGCTTCCCTGACCAAGACATCTTCAGATGCAAGACTTGCAGAATGCAATTTCTCAAGGTACCATGTTGGTGGTGGTTGGAAAAACAAGCACATGGCATCCCAAGGACTCTCTCTGAGGAAGTTCCCATTGCTGAAGGGCTTTCCCAGCCTAGCTGCCTAGTCATCATAGAATCATAGAATGGTCAGAGTTGGAAGGGACCTCAAAGATCATCTAGTTCCAACCCCACTGCCTGGCAGGGACACCAGCCACTAGATCAGGTTGCCCAGGGCCCCAACAAGCCTTGTCTTAAAAGCTTCCAGGGTTGAGCCTTCCACAACCTCTCTGGGCAACCTGTTCCACTGTCTAACCACACTCACAATTAAGAACTTCTTCCTAATATCCAGTCTAAATGTCCCCTTCTCTAGCTTACACCCATTTCCCCTGGTCCTATCACTGTCTGACCTCCTACAAAGTCCCTCCCCAGCTTTCTTGTAGCCCCCTTCAGATACTGGAAGGCCACAAGAAGGTCTCCTGGGAGCCTTCTCCTCTGCAGACTGAACAATCCCAACTCTCTCACTCTGCCCTCGTAGGAGAGGTGCTCCAGTCCTCTGATCATTCTCCTGGCCCTTCTCTGGACTCACTCCAGCACCCCCATATCCCTGTTGGAACAGGGGCTCCAGAACTGGATGCAATATTCCAGGTGGGGTCTCAGGAGAGCATCCTTGAGAAGTGGAAGCCTGCTCTGCCTTCCATCAGAGGAACTGTTTCAGTATTTAGGCAAACCCATAGGCTGACTCTTAATTTTCAGAGCATGTCTGAGGTGGTCATGGAGTGAGAATCACTTTGAATAACCAGATAAGCTTTAGGAGCATGAGCTCATGGGTTCATGAGCTTACCTGACTCAGAGTACCAAATCCACAGAAGTTATAATGAGAGACTCCAACAAAATGTCTTCTGGCAGGATTCCTCTCTCCAATTCCCCAAATTTTCCAAGTTGCCCCAAATGACAGATTTACAGAGGAAAGGCTCTTTGCAAAAAGGGAATTAAAAAGAACCCTAACAAATTTCTGATTTCCAGATGTGCTGGGAAAAACAAAAAAGTCTGTCACCATATTTCACTTTACCACTTCACCTAAGAATGAAATCTCCATGTTACACCTAGTCCCTCTGCAATCTGTATATATTTTTGCCCTCCTTGTAACAGACACATGGATCCATGAGACTGTCAGTTGTTTTTCTGGTCCAATGCTATAAATTCTAAGTCTTCCAAGTCCTGCACCCTGCAGAGCTCAAATTAGTCTCAGATGGTTTGACATGCTCTACTCCTGCACTTGGATGGTGCTGGGGGCTCAGGCAGTTGGTTATTACTGATGCTTGGTTAATGTCAATGTAGACAGAATTGACATGTTTAAAGCAAATTGTGGGCTGAGCAGCTATTGATGTCTTTTTTGCAGCCAGTGTTTAGGGAGTTCTTCAGCAGGATGATTGATTTTCTTTTTGACACAGTTATACTGTATAAAGAGGCTTTTTCCTTTTCTTTTCCCTCCTGCTCCTGGTTCTTGCAGACCCAGGGGGTTGGTAAGCTAGTTGTTTACCTTAGCTCTGGTCATTCTGAATGCCTATTCTTCTGTTCTTCCTCTTATCTCTCCTGTGATAGCCCCTCCACCTGTTCAGTAAGCACTAACAATTTTCAGCCTTCTCTTTTAAAACCTTCTTCAGAAACAGGCTTGAAAATGGTTTCTGGAAAGGACTTGGCCCTTAGAAAGTCCAGTTGCAAACTCACAGAACTGAGATTTCAGGGCAGAACATTGAGAAATGAAGAGATGCACTCTTGCCTTTCTCTTCTTTTGTTTTTCTCTTTTTTCCCCCCCTTTTTTCCCTTTGTATTATTATTATTATCAGCATCATTATTATTATCATTATCATGTAGATTACTCCTGATGTTTTCCCTGAGCTTTAATCCCCTCTACCCATGCAAAAGCAACATTTTGAGAGTGCTTGAGAGATGAAGAGCAAGGCTAACTCTGTACCTTCAGGTAAAGTGCACATATCTGACTATCCTTCACCAACAGGGATGCAAACTGAACACAGATAAAGGAGACATACTGATCTGTGGTATCAGTATCTATACAAGCAGCATATGGAATATGTCCTAAAGATGAGTGACCATAGCTCCTCCTGTTCCTCCTCCTTCTCCATTTTCAATGGAATCCTGAAATGGGATTGATTACCATGAGGTGAACTCTTTGTTTGGCTTTCCCAATATATCTTCAAGCAGACTTAGCACATTAACATAATGGAGATTTGCTGTCTAAGGCTATTAATATATTGTCATTAACAGGCAGCATAATCAATCATCTGCCTTGGTGCTGGGTGTCTTAAATATTTTGACTTGTCTGAAGGAAGGAGACTGTAACAGTGAAGGACATTGTGTCATCCAGGTCACCATCTTCCCCATGGTGGGAGCCATAAATGATAGGACACAGGAGAAAGAAAGAAGGGCTGCTCAAAATTCCCCCAAATCTTGAGAGAATTCTGGCATTTTCAAGTCTGCTGTTATTAAAGAATTCAATCTGAAGGTTAAACCAGAGTATCAGCTCAAGATCTGGTCCTGGTCAAGCATTGAACTCAACTTTAGAAAGTAATTGGGAAAGTGGGGACAGCAGAAGAGGGAACACTGCTACAGTGCTGCTTGGATCCACCTGGGGCTCTGAACACTGCTCCAGTGCTGCTTGGATCCACCTGGGGCTCTGAACACTGCTCCAGAGCTGCTTGGATCCACCTGGGGCTCTGAACAGTGCTCCAGTGCTTCTTGGATCCATCTGGGGCTCTGAACAGTGCTCCAGTGCTTCTTGGATCCATCTGGGGCTCTGAACACTGCTCCAGTGCTGCTTGGATCCACCTGGGGCTCTGAACACTGCTCCAGTGCTTCTTGGATCCATCTGGGGCTCTGAACATGGAAAGAGAGAAGGCAGCAGCCACCCCCAGGGAGTCCAGCACCCTCCTGGCCACCTGGTAATCTTCAGAAATCTCAGTTCTCTTCAGCTGCTGATACTTGTAAACAACTCCTGAAATTCAAGAGAGGAACCACAGGAGTTAAAATCTTGGTTTTCCTCATTCTCACAAATGAGTGAAGATTCCTAGGGATTGGGAAAAAGTCATACTGAGAAGTAAACAAGCAAACCACTCCCCCATTAAACCCTGAATGAAAGCAGGGCAATTTAGGAGTCAGAATTGCTGTAATTTGGGAGCACATCCTCTTTCTTGGGAGCACTTGGAATCAGCTACCAAAGCCAAAATGCCTGAGATGCTGATGTACAGAGGTGTGTGTTTGAATAATTGTAAGGACAATACACTGGTTAATAAACAAAATAAAAGTCTTTAAGTGTAGAATATTGTTGATGCAAAACAGTCTGGAGAAGAATTGGCCTGAAATTTGGTATGTTTTAGAACTGTGATCCAGAGTCATATCCAGGAGGATCTGAAAAGCTTGTGTATTTTTACTGTGAGCAATTAGTCTGGATAGATTAATGGAGAAAGAATCAGCAAGGTTTTCCTACCACTTATTACATTCTCATTAATATAAGGCACACTGGGAAATCTTACATTGAAGGGAATGTGGGGGAAGAAGAAACTGAATCTCTCAAAACTAGTAAAACAAAGACAAAGCAATAAAATCTTTAACATCACTGATAAAATAAACATTAGAATTACTGGGTGGTTTATTGAGTTTCCTACTGAAGGAGTTAAATGTCTTCACTGAAATGCTGATGAACTGCAAAAGCTGTGGGCTGACATCTTATTTTTGGAGTAAAAGTTAGGTTCTACCATATTTGCACTTATTCTACACAAGCCTGTTATGCTTGGCACCAAAAGCTTCCATAGAATCACAGAATCATTCTGGTTGGCAAAGGCCTCTGAGATCATGGAGTCCAACCAGCCACCCACCACTGCCATGCTCACCACTGAACCATGGCCCCAAGCTCCACATCCCCATGTGTTTTGGACACTTCCAGAGATGGTGACTCCACCACCTCCCTGGGCAGCCTGGGCCAATGCCTGAGAACACTCTGGGGAAATAATATCTTCCCAATTTCTAATCTGAACCTCCCCTGGTGCAACTTGATGCCATTTCCTCTTGTCCTATTGCTTGTTCCTTGAGAGAAGAGACCAACCCCCACCTGACTTCAACCTCCTTTCAGGTACTTGTAGAGTAAGGAGCCTCCTTTCCTCCAGACTAACCAACCCCAGTTCCCTCAGCTGCTCCTCACAACACTTGTGCTCCAGACCCTTCCCCACCTTCCTTGCCCTTCTCTGGACAAGCTCCAGCAGCTCAATGTCCTTCCTCTAGTGAGGGACCCAAAACTGACCCCAGTGCAGCACTGACCTCTAGCACTCCCTCTGACATTCTGCTGGCTTTGTTATTTATTTGCAAAGCTCTTACCATCATATTTGTCTGATTGTTTGTTAAATGTACCCAATAACTCCATCAGTGAGGCATAGGTAAGCCTTAGGAAGGGTGAAAGTAGCCCTGTGGGAGGTTTGCAATCTTCAGAGTCTTGGTGTGATTACAGGATGGGGAATGCTTAAGAGTATTTTATATACAAATATAACCTAGAGAGGAACTGGCTTCACTGCCCTCTTCCTTTGGAGGGAGGCAGGAATTAAACATCAGGCTGCCAGGGGAGAGTGAAAGCTCTTGACTTTCTTACAGAAAGCTTTTTGCCCTGTCATGGGATGGAGTTTAGGACAGTAAAGCAGGAAGGAGAAAACTTGAGTACAGAGAGAAACTGAGGTTTTAGTTAAAGCATGCAGTGGAGATGAGACATCAGGTCTGTCACTGTGTGTCTGCTAGTGGCAAATACCTGCTAGCTTTCCCACTTGGCTTAGAGAAAGCTTTCTTAACCTCCAGCCTGGTGGTGTATGAGTGTAGTCAAGACACACAGCACCTGGGTCTAAGGAGGTTACTGGGTTCTGAGCAGAAGAAAAGCAATTCAGAGCAGCTGTTAGCAGACACTGGTTATGTTGTTCTAACAGTGTGTTGTGAAAAGGCACCTGGTTAGTTAGCTGTGTGTCCATAGCCTCAGATGTGCCCTTAGATGCTGTCCAATAGTGTTCCTAAAGCTTGCCTTAAGTCACACAAAGACTATAAAAAAAGGAGGAAAAGAATTTCTCTTCCTTATTTATGTTGTAAGAGAGCACTATTTAACTTCTACAGTTTTTGTGTCTGTCCTGCCTCTCTCCTGGGAAAGACACCATTTTTTCTCCCTACCCCATGGTTTATTTGGCTTGTCTGTATTGTCACCAAGGGTTTGCTTTCCCTGCAAACACTCTAGACTCTGCTCTCAGTTTTGAGGCTGTTTTTCCAACATCAACACTTAGGGCATGACCCTTTGTTGTACTCCATGTTTTGTTTATTGACTCATTTGCACTTAAAATATATTCTTGGAGAGCCACTTCTTTGTTCCCAATATTATTAGTTCAAAAGTGCTCCTGGTCAGATTGTTTTAACTAGAGCTGTGATTACTGTGTGTTCAGAGACAAGTATTCAGGATTTTCTTTTCTTTGTGTGCCATGAGTTGACTGAGTGAATTAGTACAAGTGGAAGAGTTTCCTAGGGTTTCTTTTTATTTTTTCCCTATTTATCCATTTCTTAGTGTGCATATATAAAAGATTTTGATCTCCCCATACACGTGCAAATGATGATGAAAGGAGAGCAGAGCACACCTCGATGCCTCAGGGAGTGTTGAATTGCAGAAGAGAAAGGATTGAATGATTCAGCAAAAGCTCTGATATTTCTGTTGCTTCCCTACTGTCCTTCCAAAGCTCTTCATCCCACCTAATTGCTCAGAGAAGAGCTGCCTCATGTTCCCAGCAGAACAACACTAGTGTGCACATTAGAGAGCTGCCCAGAGCTAATGTCTCTGACTCTGTCTGCAGAGAAGCATCTTTCAAAACAAGACTGTTTAGTGTTGGGAAATCTTTCTAAGAGGTTGGTTGTTTTTCTGCAGTTTTCCTTTTTTACAGGAGTCACTGGAGAGCAGTCAGACAGCAGAAGAGAAAACCTTTTCATCTCTGCAACCACTCTTCAAAGCAGTGGATGGGAACTTAGCCACATGATGGCTTCCATTGAAGGAGGATGTACAATTGGATCTATGTATTATTTGACCAGTGGGTTTTGACCTTTGTCAGCCTGTGAAGCTGTAAACATTTTCTGTGGAAGATATGGTCTCTTGGGAAGTTTCAGAAACATGGACACTTCCAGTTGTAGATGAAGGTGGTTTTCATAACCAGCTTTCCCATTTGCACTAGAAACTGTGTCTGAGCCATTGTAGCCTTCTGCAGGCCATTCTCTGAGGAAGTCTATCAACCTTCTCCCTGTCTCACAATTCTGTGCAGCTCACAAACATAAAACTTGGTTAGTTTAGCCTTGTCAGTTTAGCTCTAGATGTCAGTTCTGCAGCATTAAGCAACAGAGAGTCATAAGCTGTACAGAACTTTTAGGGTTGTTTTTTTCCTACATAACTTGAGACCTGCTGAAACATCTGGGATCCTTTCCATCGAGGAGAACTTTGTTAGTCCTTGTGTTGACATTGGATACAAAGAAAACTCTTTCCTTCACCTAGCTTTGCTTGTCTTGACTACATTGATTGTCCTCTGGTGATGGTTTCTGCTGCTCCCATGACTGTACCCTCTGTGTTCAAAATACAATCAAGCTTCAAGACAATCTTTCAGACACTGATGAGGTCTCCATGCCAGAAGAGGAGAGCTTTAATGTCTACATAGGACTGCAGAGAAATTTTTCTTCTTGCATGATTCCATCAAGCACTTCTCTTGGTTAATCAGCAGTTGAGGTGCTTTAACCCACTGTGTTTTCAGAGGTACCTGTTCCACTACAGACTACCTCAGACTTCCCTGTCACATCTCACATCTTCTGCTGTGGTTATAAAGGTTGGCATAACCTGGAGCTGAATTGACCTTGTGGTTGCCAAAGTGCATTGGGAGTCTTCTGCATGAAAGTTGTACTCCAACAGCAGCCCTAGCTATTGCATGGGTTTCTCTTTTCCTCCTCTCATTAGAATAACTAATCTAGTTGAAAGTATAGAAGGAATGAATTCAGTTCATCCAGAATAAAATTACCCAGGATGGCTTATGGCCAGGACTTGGGAATTAGCAACACTGAAATTGAGAAAAATGTTGGTGACATTTATCACAGAATCATTCTGGTTGGCAAAGGCCTCTGAGATCATGGAGTCCAACCAGCCACCCACCACTGCCATGCTCACCACTAAACCATGGCCCCAGGCACCACATCTAGATAGTTTGGAAGCACTTCCAGTGATAGTGATTCCAGACTGTGCCAAAGTCTAGTAACCCTCTTGAGGAAGAAGTTCTTCCTAATGTGTATTTCCTTTCATTGATATCAAGAAACAACAGTTTCTGCAGTGGATGCTGACTGCACACCTGACATTCCCCTTCTGATGCATCAGAGCTTTATTGGTATTTCTAAGTGGCTAGGGAGAAGATGAATGAATCTGGTTCTTTTCTTATCACTCATAGAAGAAATTTAAATTGTAGATGGGCTATGATTAAAGGTGAGAAAGGAGATTCCTGGAATAAGACCTCCAGCTGGGATGAAGAAAAGAACTGCCAAATGATGTGTAGCTACTTGGTGTAGGAAGTTCTGGGCTGGCTTAGCCATTTGCCTGCACATATCTAAGTGTAACATGAATTTAGGGGTGGCATTGCTCAGTACCACTGCATACTAGCACTCCCACTTTGAAAAAGGAAACACTGAAAATGGGGCTGTCAGGGTGGTTTTAGAGGCTAAGATCTGGAAGATCTCAGCTGGTCTTCCACCAGAAGTTCCTTGTGTAATAGTAGGCAAAGCACATTCAAAGCTGAAGAGGTAGATTTTGCACAGGGTCCAGGCACTTCAACGTGAGGGGCTGTGCCATGGAGCTGCTGCAGGGCTCAAGAGCATTTTGTGGCCTTGAACCTCAATCTCCCTGTTCCTCAGTATCTGCTGCTTTGCAGAATGTAAGTAGCTGTCCTTCCTTAGCAAGGAATTGTGATGAGAGCATCTGCCACAGGGCAGAGATGAGATCCTCAGGTACCTGTATAAATACTGTGGCAGAGTGGTGGGTAAAGACCATGATCCACACAGGAAATCTGTTTAGTGTTGTGAACATTCCTTAATAGCAGTTAAATATGTTCTGTGCTTTCTGATAGCTGATCTATCTACAGGATGAAAGCCTGATCCTGTTCCAAGTAAACAGGATGACATCCATCTCATCTGACTCAACCAACAATGTGAGCTGTCCTGCCTGAGCTGCAGATCCTGGGGGTAGTCAGGGAAGGAGGCATGGCAGAAAGCAGCTCACACCATCCTACAATGGGTGTCTAAGGCAGAAGGGGCAGAGGAGTAGCCCTTGTGAGGAGCCTGTCTCTTTGCAGAAGCTAGTCAGGAGGGTCTCTGGATGGTCAGCTCAACCAAGGCACCTACCTGCTTGATGGCTAAGGAAGAGTAAATGTGGTGTCCCCTCAAGGTGACAGAAGACCCTTGCAGAAGTTCAAGGGTTTAATCTCTCTTCATGATCCATGGGATATAGTGATATTAAAACTCTAAGTCCATAGCAACATTCCTCTTTAGAAGGCATTCTAGCAGGTAGCCTATGGTGAATCTTTTCTTCTTAGGTCATGGAATTATTTCTTTACACATCCTAAATAGAATGAATTCTGACAAAACCTCATCCACTGTAAAAGAAAGGCTAATGTAGTTGAACTTACTTTATGTTGGCTGGGCAATGATAAATTGTACTGCTCCTGTGCCAGCTACAGAATAAAAGCTTGATTTGTGAAACATTACTTACCTGTAATGAGTTATCTGTGGTTAAGAGAGACCATAATAGCAACAAGAAGGCAATGCATGATTTAACTGGAAACTTGACTCCTTCTGCCTAAGGTAAAGCAAAATCAAATGAAGCCACTGTAATACAAGCCCATCTGCAGTTCCAGAGCCTTACCTGTCACTCCTGCTATTATCTGAGACCAGGAAAGGAGCCTGTCCATGCTGGATTGCTCAGGAGTCTAAGGCTGGATCATTTGTCTCAATTTTCATGCTGTGCAAAGTCTTCAAGCCTGGGAAACCAAGACAGTGTTCTCCAAAGCAGAAATCTTAAACTGTATGAACCGTATGCCACAGCTTAAAGGGTCTGAAGGACTCTTTCATACAGATAGTGATTGGAATAGTTCAGGAAAGGAGGTGGCAGTGAGGTTGGACTCGGGCTCTTCTCCCATGTAACAAGTGATAGAACAGGAGGAAATGGCTTCAAGTTGCACCAGGGGAGGTTCAGATTGGATATTAGGAAGAATTTCTTCCCCAAGAGGGTCATCAGACATTGGCCCAGGCTGCCCAGGCAGGTGGTGGAATCACCATCGCTGGAGGAGTTCAAAAAGCATGGAGCTGTGGTGCTTGGGGCCATGGTTCAGTGGTGAGCATGGCAGTGTTGGGTGGCTGGTTGGACTCCATGATCTCAGAGACCTTTGCCAACCAGAATGGTTCTGTGATTCTATGGAAGCTTATTGGTCATTAGTGGTACAAAACATGCACAATGATGGAATCACTGTTGTGCACTTCACTGTGTGTTATGGCACAGAGACTGGGGCATATTTTATACAGGCTACTCTGTAACCTTTTCAGATCTCCACTGAAAATATATGTAAGATAGACATGTCATGAGTTAATAGAAATCATTCAGAAAATGTCAACAGATGGAGGAAGTTCCTCATCTTTTCTCTTCCATATTCTTTGGGTCCATTATTCCTTGGGTCAGTGAATATATGATTCTACTGTGGGGACTCCTGGGTCCCTTGAAATGCAAGATGTGTGAGGCTTTTATCTATGTTCCTTAAAGGGAAAAAAAAAAAGTGAAAACAAGAAAGTGATGCAGATGGATTAATATAAACATATATGACAGTAGCTTGGAGCTGCATGCAGTAGCCTAAGTAAACAGAGTGACAGGATGACTTTTCAAAACAAGCTTGTCATGTTTATGCTTGCTATCAGCTTTCCTGACAACGATTTTCCCATCAGCTAGCTACAGACTTAATTAGGGCATTAACAGAGTCCTGCCCTCACACCTCCTGCCTCCCCCCAGCTCAGCACTGGGTCATTACTGGGAGGACAGAACACAGGCAAGGAAATGGGAAAGGAAAAAACCAGAGAGTGGGGAAGAAAAGAAAGAAGAGAGAGAGGAAGGAAGGAAAAAAGGATGGAAGGAAGGAAGGCAGGCAGTCAGGCATGATTTTGCCTCCACTGCACAGAGTGGAAGGGAAACAAGCAGTGATTTTCCATGGTTTGTGCTGGGTTTTGCAAGACAGTTCACAGAAGGGAGCTGGGTCAGACCACTCCACTAAAAGAGAGCAGACCAACTTCTGTGACTTCCACTTGGAAATGTTTATAAATCTAAGAAATCTGGATTCCTCCATTGTTTGTTAAGAGACATCCCTCACTTTCATTGCAGAGTAGATGCTTCCTGCCATGAAGGTCTTCTCTGTGCACAACACAACACAGCAAGTTGTAAGATGTTTTTTTTGTCAGGCTGTGCTTTTGTGGGGCTAGAGATACTAATTGCTCACCTGGAGCTTGTATCCATTCATATATCCATGATATATCCATATCCATGTTCATAAACCCCTTCCAAAACTGTGCTGGAGTTTTGCAGTAGCCAGTCCCTGCAGATGTATCACACCTAGAGCTCAACTCCATGGCAGAGACTTCCCAAGAGGAACTGGAGGAGGCTGCATCACAATGACATGCTACAACTTTTAATCATTTGTGATATTGGAACTGGCAAAAGACCTGAATGCTGTGGTTTTCTTTCTTATTTCAACAATTTCCTGGCATTTATCCCCTTTAGTACAGGTGGTAGACCATGTCTTTTGTGGCAGGGATTTTTGTCTTGCTAGTCTTTCCCCTGCCCACTGCCATAAGAGCTTCCCAAGGAAGCCCAGGTACTGTCAACTGTAGCTTATTGCTCCTGATGTGCCAGAGTTGCCTGGGCAGTACAAGCATTCATGAATTGAGGTCTTTTCTTCAGTTGTTTTATTAAGTGCAATTGAATTACAGATACTGCAGACTACTCAAGCACAGTGCACTGTATGAGCAGGAGGGGCAGCTGAGTTAAGATGAAAATACATTTTTTTTGTCTGTTGATCCACTTTTCTGTCACTCAAAAACCACTTTCAGTCTGCATTGTGTTTCTGAATGCAAGGGCTTGGTTTTATCTCCAGTCAATCAACTAGAGGAGGCCAGGTTTATGTTTGGATAGGAATTCAAGTAAGGAAAAGAAATATTTCCTTTCAAAAATGTAATCCCTGGGAGTGATTTAACTATTGTCAATAGAGGTATGAAAGATCAGGTTCTTTTGGGGGTAGATCACCTCCATGTGGAACAGTGGTCAACCTCTGCTTATTTTACCAATGTCAGTCAGCAGCTGTAAGTGGCTTTGCTGGTCATGGTGAGAGTGCTTGGCAAGTCTGAAGCCACAGTCAAATTAAACAAATTTAGCACATGAACTTGAGTATTCCTTTGCTTTTGACATAATCAGCTTTCTGATTAATGAGTAATTCCTGATTCTCCTTTTATTTAGGATGTACTTACTGCCAGGAGCCTAGTAGGAATAGTGGAATTAGGCTAGAAGACTGTAGTGAAATCTTAATACATGCTCAGAAGTCTCTCTGTATTAAAGATGCATTAAAGAAGTGTCCATGAGCATTGTTCAGTAATAGGAACAGACAAGTCTAAAGGAGAAGAAATGAGTCAAGCCTTTTACCATGCAAACCAATGCTGAATGTCTGCAGTGTCCACATCACATTGGCTTTCTCTCCTTTAAGCTGTGATGTGGGAGCTGCACTAGGCAGTTTTAGCACTGAATTCCTCTAAATTGCCAAATTAAATGTCTAACAGTTGACATGATGTGGGAAAATCAGCTCTAGCCAACTGTAAGCAGTCATAGAAAACATCACAGACTTTTACTCTTCCTGCTCTGGTCACCTAGAAAACACTTAATTGAGCAGCAAGCAAGTATTTTTAGAAGGCACAAGGGAAGTATTTCAGCACTTCCAACAGGAGACTGAAGCTTGTTGCTTGATGTGATCCTCCCAACGTTATCAGAGTAACAGAATGATGCTGATTTGTATCATCTGAAACATGTCTGGAGGGACTGCAAGATGTCACCTCGCCAACACTCGCTCTCAAAAACAGAGGAGTGATAACATCTGAGGAAGATGTCTCTGAATGCTTGGGTTTTGCTCTCTTTGTGAAAAGAACAGAAAGAAGGAGTCAAAGATAATGGTCACAGAGATGTCATGCTAAAAGGTAGCCCCAGCTGACAATGTTTTTTTTTTTTTCTCTGTATCACACTTTTTGGTTGGCAGTGAGTTTTCAGACATCACTGTCTTTAACCTTGACTACTGCCAACTGGTCTGGGAAGCAGGATTGTTAGTCTGCTGACTCTCTACAGCTTTGGGCAAAGCAGCAGGCTAAAAATTCAAGTATTATGTAAGTCTGGTGCTGCATTAGCCACTGTAGACCCCTCTGACCTTAGGCTGAAGGTACTTGCTCTCAGGGGTGGGGAGGAAGCCCCAAGAGCGTCTGCTGATGAGGATTTCATGGGTGCTGCTCCTCTACGCCCAAGCCAAAGCCTCTCCTGCTTTCTGGGGGTGGGTCAGGAGAATGAAGGGGAAGATAAATCCTGCCCTCTGCCCCCCTCCCTCCCTCCCCTGGCCTTCAGAGCCTTGGATCTGTTTTGTAAAGCAATCTCCTCAGAGACTGTTACCAGGCACCGTGATCCAAAGAGTGATGCCTAGGCTGTCTCCAGCTCTCCAGACACGAGTTAGCTGTCATGTCCCACATCTCACTGCCACACTGGTCATGGGATTTCACCTCAAAACATGGGGATATAAAGGAGAATGGCTATGGAAGTCATGACTATAATACAACTGAAAGGATAATAACAGTAGCAGTAACAATGGTAGTAATAGTAGTGTGTCAGTCACAGGCTGAATGAATTTGCCTGCAAGAAAATGAATCATCTCTACTATGTCAGGCAGTAACTCTACCTGTACTTCCTCTTTCCTCTGCTATCCCACTCCCAACATCCACTTTCTTTAAGCTGTCCTCTAGCATTTGGTCCTCTCCCACTTCTTCCCATGCTCCTTAACACCCCAGCCCAGCTGTCCGAGGTTGCTCAGCCTAAGCTTCACAACCTGCCTGCATCTGAGCAGCATGTGCCTGCAGGACCTGCAGTGGCCCCAGGAGTTGGGTGGGGCTGTGGGAGGCTGTCTTCAGGGGTCTAAGGAAACAAAACACCCATATCATTCTTTAGGCAAGCTTATTTCTCATGCAGAAGTAAGATATGACTGAGTTGAAAGAGGTAGCCAAATCTGCAACATCTGCAGAAACTGGAGTCCTCAGAATAAGGACATGAGCCTGTTGGTGTGGGTCCAGAGGAGGCTACAAAAATGATCAGAGGATTGGAACCCCTCTGCTGTGAGGACAGGTTGAGAGAGTTAGGTTTATTCATCCTGGAGAAGAAAAGGCTCCAGGGAGACCTTCTTGTGGCCTATCAGTACTTAAAGGGAGCCTGTAAGAAAGATGTGGGCAGACTTTATAGCAAAGCCTGTTGGGACAGGACAAGGGCTGATGGCTTTAAACTAAAGGAGGGAGATTTAGACTGGATTTTTTTCACAATAAGGGTGGTGAGACACTGTCCAGGTTGCTCAGAGAGGTGGGAGATGTTCCATCCCTGGAACCATTCCAGGTCAGATTGTTTGGGGCTCTGAGCAACCTGATCTAGTTATAGGTGTCCCTGCTAGTAAGAGAGGGGTTGTAACCCTTAATGTGTGTGACCCTTCCCAATGAGTGTGGGTTATCTTGGGGGCAGTGCCAGGACTATCCTAGTGCCTCCATGTAATGGTGTCTCTGCAGCATTTTGGCAGGGACTTCACATAACAAGTGAACTGTGGAACAATTGGTTCCATTTCAGTAAAAGTTGATTGCTGAATGCCAAAGAACTTCAGTTTTTGGGGTGTTTTTTTCCAGATTAGCTCAAAGCTAATTTATCTTTCCTTGGAAGCTGAATGGCTGAATCAAGCCTGCAGTGATTGGGACCCAACTGTTTTCAGTGCAGGGCTAGATAAACAGTATTTGATCAAGAGGTCTGTCTTGCAAGTGATTTAATCAAGTGATTGCTGCAATGAGTAATAAAGTTATATTCCACCAAAACTTCCTACTGCCTTTATTTGAGTAAGCTAATCCCTTTGCTTAATGCTGAGGGTAAGTGAAAAGAAAATAAAACAGCAAAGAAAAGTCTGATATTTAGGAATGTGCTGCTGCAAAAGAGTGATGGTCTTAAACTGGATCAGGCTAATCTCTAGTTTAGAAATAATTATGTTTGCAAACAGTAACATCATGTGCTGGTGATAAATCATCTAAAATTTAACCTCTCAGCAGAAGGAATGTTGTTAACAGTTACTTAAGAGAAGAAACAATCTCCACCCTCCCTCCCTCCCTCCCTCCTTAGCTAAAATGAATTAGGTCCCAGTCTTCAAAGTCTGAGGTAGGTATGTGCCTTTGTTTTCCCAAGGAGCACTCCCTTTCTGAAGAGAAGAACAATTCTGGCCCTGCCTTCCTTTTGCATCTAACATCTTGGGCTATTTGGTGCTGAGAAGGTAAAGATTATGTGTGCAAGCCAACAAAATGACAATGATCTTCTAACAGCTTGCTGCTGCTGCAGGAGAAGGTTTTGCTTCCTCCTCCTTCTCCTTCTCACTCCCTGCCTGCCTTTCTTGTTCTTCTCTCTCACAGTCCTGTCCCCACTGGTGTGTCTCTCACCCTTTACCTCTTTCCTTGAGCCATTTCAACCAGTTAATGAGAATTAACTAAGAGAATTTAAAGAGAATTATCCAACTTTCTGGATCTTCCATGTCAGGGAGGTTGAACTGACTGATAGCAGACTTACTTTGGGAGTGTTGGATGGTGCCTGAAGGGATAAGGAGTTTTAGAAGAGGGTTAAAAAGAATAAATATATTAGTAAATATTATTGTCAGAGGTTGTTTTTAAACTTGGCCCCATCCACTCCCACACATGTCAAATGTACAATAAATGGTTTTTGTCTTTCATGTGATGATCAGACCAAGCTTGCTGAAAATCTGAATTCCTGACCCATGAAGCAGAGTTGCTCATGGATATGCTCTTCTTGTCCCCCCACAGACTGTGTGATGCACAGCACATCCCATTTTACCCACTACTCTATTAAAGTTGGGCCAGATTTTACAGAACCATGTTCCCCTGCCTGCCAAAGCTGTAGGCATTAAATATGTTCTTGCCAATGGATTTATCTTTACTTGTCATTATCTGCATTTTCCTTTTATTCAGGTGAGAAGACTCCTCACAAGTAGTTATTGTTGACCTTGTTTTATGCAGATGAAATCCTGACACATGCACAGTAAGAATAGTACAGGGAGGGTAGTAGGAATTGCAGATTTCCCATTAGCATGCTATTGGCATTTCCCAGCATAAGAAAGATGTAGACCTGTTACAGCAGGTCCAGAGGAGAGCCACAGACATGATCAGAGGACTGGAGCACCTCCCTTACAAGGACAGGCTGTGGGAGTTGGGGTTGTTCAGCCTGGAGAAGAGAAGGCTTTGGGGGAACCTTATAGCAGCCATTCAGCACCTAAAGGGGGATTACAGAAAGGGAGAGACTTTTCAGCTGGTCTGATTGCAACAGGACAAGGAGGAATGGATATAAACTGAAGGAAGGGGGATTTAGACTAGAGATTAGAAGGGGGTTCTTCACCCTCCAGTGAGACACTGGAAGAGGTTGCCCAGAGAGGTTGTGGATGCCCCATCCCTGGCAGTGTTCAAGGCCAGGCTGGATGTGACCCTGGGCAACCTGGTCTAGTGGTGGCATCCCTGCCCATGGCAGGGGGGTTGGAGCTAGATGATCTTGAAGGTCCCTTCCAACCTGACCCATTCTATGATTAGTAGTGGGGCTTTGTCCTGTACCACTTATTTTACCAGAGAAATAATGCAAGGAAAGGTCAAAATGTTCTTTAGTACTTCTACAAATATGTCCTGTGAATTTATCTTTTTGGATTTTCCCCCTGTGGAACTCTGTGTGCTCTTCTGGACAGTTAGGTCTGAAAGCTGATGAATTTTGTCACCCTTATTACTGAGTATTTGGTCCCCTCACAAATGCTTTCATGCTCAGGCTATTAGATCAACTGAAGCAGGTTCTTAGAATTCTCTGTCCACCCTACAATGAACAGTTTGTTTCCATTCAAACTAGGAGAAATAAGAATCTGAGGACATGGGAAGATTTTGTCCCTGGACAAAGCTTTAATTAACTGCTGCATACATGTGGGCAGGCTCTGGAGGGAAAAATACTCTTGGCTAAGAAGAGCTGTGTTTAAAAGGAAAGGAGATAGACTTTGGCTTCATGTTTTTGCTCACCTATCTGTAACATGGAGGTTAAAGAAAGCTATGTTTGAGTTGAGTTTGCTAATAATTTAGGGATCTCTTCTACTCTTGAGAGATTTGGGGCTCATACAGATGCTAAAGGCTCAGCCAGCACTTTCTGCTACTTTATGGTCAAAACCAGGTCAGAACAATTCCCTCATAAACTTAGAATGTAAAACATGATTTTGTAGTTTTTCCCATTAAAAAAGAGAGGTTAACTACTTCTATAGTAGCCACTAAAACAGGTCAGACACTGTCCTTCTGTTCTGAAATCATTTGGCTTAAGACATTTTGCATTGCCACAGCTAATCCCCCTCTGCTCCCCAAAACAAGGTGACTTCAGCCAAACTGCCTATCGGGAATGGTCCTGGCCTGTGTTGTATTCCTCTTCTCTACAAAAGAAATGATTTGGGAGTGTTGTAGTTGGCTCAGATTGGAAATGGGCCCATGGGTTGTGCTGGTGGTTTAGAAGCTGAAATAGGAGCAGTTGGGCTGTGCCATGCTTGGTTAGCTAGTAGAGATGTAGCTTAGGGGTTTTGGGTCCTTAGCTGTACATAGGAGTAGCACAAAAAGTAGTCACAGACACACAGCCAGAACTACCCTGACCCTCAGAGGAGACTGCAAGCCACCAAAAAAACATGTTGCTTTGGTAGCCATTTCCTTACAGAGTTTGTTTAATAGCTTGCTGGAGGGGAAGGGGATTGGAAGGTCATGCACAATGACATTGAACCTAGACAGTTTCCCTGTCATTAGCTTCCACATGTGATTGATCCAAACTGTGAGTGACTCCTGGGGATTTTGTCTGAGATCCCCAAACCATTTTACCTGTCACAGCTGGTGACTGTGCTTTAAGTGTGAAGGGTTACAGATGACTCCACCTCTTCAGAGACAGAGAGGGAGAACAGGCTGCTTTCCAGCAACTTTTAAAAGGAAAAGACTTTTATAAATACTACTGATACCAAACATCAGTCACACATGGGAACACACTTCAGCTTGGTTATTGCTGAAATAAAGATGAGGCTGTAAATGCAGAGACTTTAGAACTTGCTGCTTTGTGTAAACACTACAGCATGGTAGACAGTGTAGGTGAAGACCTTGCAAAGATCAGTGTGAAGTTACTTCACTGACTGACTTGAACCTGTCTCTGTGGAGGTACTTTTTATTTGTTTCTCTTTGATCAGGTGATCTGCATGTTCTGCATGGTGCTCTGAAGACAGTCTAAGCCATGAGCTGCAGCTTCTCCAGGACAATGCTATGGAAGAGAGTGTCAAATGCTTTACTAAAGTCTAGGTAGAAACAGCCACAGCCTTTCCCTCATCCACTAGGCAGGTCACCTAGTCACAGGAGGAGATCAGGTTGGTCAAGCAGGACCTGCCTTTCATGAACCCCTGCTGGCTGGGCCTGATCCCCTGGTTGTCCTGCACATGCTGTGTGATTGCACTCAGGATGATCAATTCCAAAACCTTCCCCAGTACTGAGGTCAGGCTGACAGGCCTGTAGCTCCCAGAACTGATGGCAAGAGGGTAGGGGGATCCTCTGCTTCTTGTGGTGTGTCCATCTGCTGCATTTGTCTCAGGCATGATAGGGTGTGGCTCCACCAGATGTGCAGAGTCTCCTCCAGATGTGTGCAGAACCATCTGCAGCTCGTTCTGTTCACCTGGAACAGGAAAGCCTCATAATCTGTTTGTCTCCTGGGAGATCTTTCTCCAAACAATGCTCCAGATGATGGAGATGAAGGGAAATGACAGCTACCTTCTGCAGAAATACTCTAAGAAAGGCTGAGTGTGAGGCACAGCAGAGCTCTGGGGCAAGTTTGGCAGATTGACCAAGCAGTAATGAGAAAATTGAGAGAGAAACATGCCATTGCTTTCCTAAGGAAAAGGAAAAGGTAAGGCAAGACAAAAAAGATGTAGCTCTAGAAGCAGAAAAGCCAAAGTGCCTGATTCCTAATGGATTTCTGCCTCTTGGGGTTTTGGTGTCTAAAAGGAGAGTAGCCTCTAGCTGAAGTTTCTCCAGTGATGGGGCCAGTTACAAGAGCTCCTGTGGGATTTCTCTGGTGGTGGAAGAGGTATCTGCTCATGCCTCTTCTCAGCCAAGGCATCTATGAAACACATGTTTGTGGACACACAGAATCTACCTGAACAGCTCTCTTCATGGTAAATATAACTAAGGACCTCCTCTCTAATAAAGTCTACAAAATCCTTTTCAAAAGGATATAAACATTGAAGTAATTTTCCTTACTTCATTAACTATCCAGATTAAGTATTTATTTTTAAGGAAATAAAAAAAATCACTTGTAAAAATTACTTGAAAGTGGTAATAATCTCAATTATTTTCACTTGAAGTAGCCTTTCTGGCAAGGTAATCCCCTACTTGCACTCTTGGATGAAGATTAGTGCTAGGATAACATGACCAAGTTAACTTTTCTTGGCTTTCTAGAGAGAGTGGAGCTGGGAAGCATTTTGCTTATCCCTAAAATGAAATGACTGAAAAAATAAACCTGTGAAAGGCTGTGTCCCTGGAATGGGAGTTGTGTGGAATGGGATGGTCAGAGTAAATGGAGACACTTCCCAGCAGGGCTGGCTGCCTCAGTGCAGGGACAAGTGTGGGGCATGATGCAATCATCATCCCAGGAAGATGCAATCTCCAGTTTCTGAGCCTGGCCTGGGTTTCATAAGGGCTATGTCAGCTGCTGATACTCCTCAGATGCTGCTGCCCCACTCCATGTGGATAGAGCCACCATAAAAGTAGAACAATTCCTAAACTCTGTCCTGAATCTTGCTTTGTTTTACTTTGGACTTTAAGGATGCAGTGCCAGCTCTTCATGTAATCTTCCCTGGTCACAGAAATGCTTAAGCTCTGATCTTTTTTCTGCTCAGGCTGACATCAAAAGCATTCATTTTCATACATGCCTAGTACAGTTAAGTGTTGAAAGGTCTTTCTTTCATTTCATCCCACTTAGTGCTAAAGACAAATAGCTCAAAGAATAGCAGAACTGACAATAGTAATCACTTGCTCATTTTTTCCCTCTTATCTCTCATTGCTATAAGAGAGTGATTCTCACCCATGGTGTAACCTTACTGATTGCTGACATGAGGATGTGAGCCAAGGGAACTTTGTAAGCCACCATACTTTGTCTTTAGAAATATTTGTTTAGAGGCAAAAAAAAAATTGGTTTCCTTCTCCATAGTCTGGTTTTTTTGCATGTTGTTATCTCCAAAAACTGGTGTTTCTTCATTAGGAAAGTGTGGAGAATTTCCTCTAATTAGTTTCTAATGGCAAACAACATCTTGACTTCATTTATCAGAAAATGCAGAGCTGAGCTCTATCATTTAACAAGGGAATTCCACACATGTATGATTAATGGATGGCACTTTCTGTGACCCTATTTGACTCCCTTTGTGACTATGTAATGTGCTTAGCATTGTATTCTCCATCTCAGATGACATAAAAGTCATGAGCTGCTGGCAAACCCTGCTTCATCTTCTCAAATCAGCCATAATGTGTGAGAAACAGAGCTTTGAGATATTTCTGTAAGAATTACAAACCAAAAACACAATCAAAGGCTGCAGAAAAGACTTTTATTCCATTTATCTCCCTTCCTCTTAAATGTAAAGAGAAATGTCCTGAGGCAAAGGGAAGGTGGGGATGCTGGGAGATGAGCATGTCAAAATCATGGCAGGGTATCCAGACTTCTGACTGGGAAGTAAAGGCACAGTAAGAAAATGCTGTGGGCAGCACACCCCCAGCTCCCCTCAGGGGGCAGGCTGGGATGCCCTGTGACATCAGCAGTGCTTATGGGCTGCCCTGACCCAGCCCATGTCATTTGCCCCCTTCAAATTTATTACTCATTTCTATGCATGTACAGGGTGAGGTTAGCTTCTCCAGAACATAAAAACTTCTGTTGGTGGAACAACTTGGTTACCATTAAGATCCAAATACATAGCCCTTTGTCTTCTACACTATGGCCTGTTCTGCAGGAGGGTGATAACACTTCACCTCTGTGCTCCCTGCCCTGCTTGGAACAATGCCATGCATGCTAGACAGACAAAATTCCCATTGAAAGCCCTGGAATTTGGCTTGAGCCTAACATTAAGAACCAGCTCTTGTTTTTGTCTCAAGGGCAAAAGGACAAGGAGGATTCCCACTGCTTTATAGTTAACTTGGGGTCATGTTCTAATCCTCAGAATTGTCCTTGTCCTTCTCTAAGCAGCAGGGAGACTATGCAGTTTCTGTATCCTTTTTGAAGTAGTGTCTTCTCTCCCTGTAGACCAGGGCTAGTCAAAACCATGGAGCTGTGGTGCCTGGGGCCATGGTTTAGTGGTGAGCATGGCAGTGGTGGGTGGATGCTTGGACTCCATAATCTCAGAGGCCTTTGCCAACCAGAATGATTCTATGGCTTGCACACCTGGAGGAACAAACAAACAACAATAAGGCTGCTGTAAATTTTGTTAGAGGAAATAAGTATCCACATGGTAACTTTAGATTTCCTTTGGGATTGTCTTATTCTGCTCCTTTCAGTCACCTGAGTGGATCACAGCCTCACAGAGTGTGATTTTATTCCATCTTAGGTCATTGTGAACTCACAACACTCAAACTCAGCTGTGGCTGAAGACTACACTATGCAACTGTGTCACTGTGATTGGTTACTAATCAGCAATTTGTGGCTGATAGCAGTATAATTGGTCACTTTGTGATCATATAAAGTGATGTAAAATCAGAAGTAAATGCTATGTGTACACAGGACTTGCTAAAAAATTAGATATACTTTTCCTTTGCATATTTTCTTTGTCTGTTTTTGATAACTACCATAGCAGAAACAAACAATGGTAAGAAGAGGACTTGAGGTGTCAGTGACAAAATTCTTTTGGATTATAGTAAGGACTAACTTTTTTTTCCATCTATCTTAATTTAATAAGTATAGATATTTGTGACAATAAGGTTATTTGCCTACAAATGTGTCTATTTTGTATTCATCTTCTTATCTTTTCTCCTTCCTAACAGATACTACTCATCTGAAGGCTAAGTTTGTCCTCAAAATGTAGGTCTATTTAAATAGAGAACAATAGAAGCACATGGATCAGAAAAAACAATCAGGAAAAATGGTAAGTTTAATGGTTTGGGAAGGCCACAGAATAGCCTTAGATTTTATCAACAGTTAGTTTGTGATGTGCTTGTGGCAGCACATTTCCTTAATAACAGAGAATACAGATTAGCTGGATGTGTACATGGCAAAACATGGAAGTGCTGTGGCAGAGTCATTTTATTACATTTCCATACTGGATTTTGCATATGAGTCATGTTCTGCAGTTTGAGGTGTGAAATGGGAATTACAGATGCACTGAGAGAGTATATGATCTGTGAGCAAGCCTTGTGCCACTGGGTCCTCAGGGTCTTCAGCTGAATTCAGGGGGCAGAGCCTTTGGAGAGCAATGTGGAATTAGGTTACCTGAAAGCTTTTGCTCTACAGTGTTTTGTGTGTTTTTGTTTGGGTGGGGTTTTTTGGTTGGTTGGGTTTTGTTGTTTGTTGTTGTTGTTGTTGTTGTTTTATGGTTGGTTGGGTTTGGGTTTTTTTTGTTTGTTTGGGTTTTTTTGTGATCCTCTAAGCCCTATTCTAGGTAGATTTAATAAAGGTGGAGGTGGTGGTGGTACCATCACCTACCTTCTTTGAGCCAGCCTTTGAAAACTGATACCTTTCCCTCTATCTACACTCATCATTCAGAGCTCTTCCCAAAAGTTTTTCTTAGTCCTACACAGTGGCTTCCAGCTCTTCATAGGCTATGATACCATTGCTTCAAGAGTTTGTTCTTGGAATGCAGTTTGTGAAGAAGCTGAACTGCACAATATCACTGGGCAGTGAAGCAGCAGCTCCCATGTAGAGCCAGCATCAGAGAGATCAGTTTAACAGAAACCAGTGACCCACAGAACTCCTGTTTTGTAAGACTTCTCAGACCACCTTGACTTTAAATGGTTATAAATCTCCTTTGTGTTACAGTGCAGGGAGAATAACTTCCCAGACACCTTCTTGTGCAATAATCTCTTTTCATGTTAGGACAATGTCAGTTGACAATTTTTACTGTAGATGTGAAGAGGAGTATACCTGTTTTCTGCTGTTGTACTAGGTCAAACTTCAGCTTGGGCCAAGTCTTCCTGGGTGATGAATAGACACCAAAGTGATAGATACATTTGAATGGTGCCTCTGAGGCAATAGAGTGACCCCAGTGTACTGGTAAAGACACATTGCTCCAGAGTATTAAATGACTAACACTTGACACAATATTTATTCACTTGTCATTTATCATTCCTGAGATGGTTCAGGGAATATCTTGGCCTTCAAGCACCTTGTAAGGGATTAGGATTTTAATGAGTTTTCTCACTGAACTGGATTAATTCCTGTGTGTGGGTTTGATTCCAGCTTTCTGGAGGTCACTGTGTGGGCTACAGAAGACCTTCTTGACTGTGTAAAGAGCATCATGTTGCCTTTTTACTCCCATGATCCCTTTAGCTCTGATGGGAGGGTTCTTAGATGCAGTCTCTGTTGATAATAATTACTGAGCTCAGTGGCATGTTGTCACTCCACTCTACAATACCCCTTAATATGATGATGTCTCCAGAACAGTGATGGGAAAGCAACAGCAAATTTCTTGAGGCTAATAGAGGTTTTGCTATTGCTTTGAAGTAGTGCCAGAGGGACTAATGACCAAGTTATAGCAGTGTCTCATGCAGTCTGTCTACTTAATGTGGCCTTGGTCATGCTCCTGTTTGCACATTTTCTGTACACAAATAACAGCAGCTATATGGTATAGTCTTTCCTAGTTCCTCTTGCTTGGCTTTTCTTTCCCTTGAAGATACTAATGAGAGCTTTGAGGCCCTCTGCTCTTTCTGTCTGAGGGCTGTTGCACAAGGAGAGCTTGCTGTGAAGTAGGAGCATGAAGTTTCTTCCTGACTTGCACCCAAGCAGCCTCTCCAACCTTCCACTTCATCCTTTTTTTACTGTCGAAAGCAGCTGACTCCTTACCATACTAAGACAAGAGGAAATGGCTTCAGGTTGCACCAGGGAAGGTTCAGATTGGGTATTAGGAAGAATTTCTTCTCCCAGAGGGTTATCAGGCAGCACAAGATGCCCAGGGAGGTGGTGGAATCACCATCCCTGGAAGAGTTCAAAAAACATGGAGCTGTGGTTCTTGGGGCCATGGTTTAGTGGTGAGCATGGCAGTGGTGGGTGGCTGGTTGGACTCCATGATCTCAGAGGGCTTTGCCAACCAGAATGATTCTATGATACTACTTCACACTTGTCTTGGCTGAATTTCAGTACTAGCAGATCTGGCTTGTGGCAAACAATCAAGACTTCTCTAAAGACTCTTGTCCAGAGTACAGTAGTACCTAGCACAGAATACCTCTTCTGGAATGGAGAAGAAGATGGGAGTGCAAAATAAACAGCAAATGTACACAGATTGATCCTCCTGGAAAAATCCACTCCACAACTTCCCTGGAGAGCTTATTCCAATGCTTAACCACTCTTTCAGTGAAGAAAATTTTCCTACTATCCAATCTGAACCTCTTCTGGTGCAATTTAAGGTTGTTTCCTCTTGTCCTATCACTTGTTCCCTGGGAGAAAAGACAAACCCTGACCAGGCTCCAACCTCCTTTCAGGTACTTGTAGAAAGGGAGAAGGTCTCCCCTGAGCCTCCTTTCCTCCAGACTAACCAAGCCCAGTTCCCTCAGCTGCTCCTCACAACACTTGTGCTCTAGACCTTTCACCAGCTTTGTAACCCTTCTTTGGACATGCTCCAGCACCTCAATGTCTTTCTTGTAGTGTGGGCTTCAGAAATTAATGATGGAATACCAGCTGAATGTTTCCATATTTTGGATCAAATGTAATATAAATACTATTATGTAAATGTAACAGAAACTCTGAATGCTAGAGATAATGAAAATATCTCAGGGCATATTTTTATCATAGCAGAATTCTTGTCATCCTGTTTTGACTCTAGCAGTTAAACAAATGTTGCACTTCTTCAGGTTATTTCTCTTACAAAGTAAATTTGCTAGTGGAACTAGACCACACTGGTGGAGTTATATTCACAGTGAAAGCACATTTTTCTGCTTCTCCAGCAGCAGGACATCACAGCATGGCACTTCTTGGCACATACTCTCACAGTGCTGTTAGACCACATTCAGGTGGTGCCTTCAGGACATTCCCACAGCCCAGTTCCTCTCTGTCTTTTGGGTTGGCTTTTATACTGTTTTCCCCTTGATTTCACAGACAGTTGAACATATATAAAAGTAGTTGCAGCAAAAGACTTGCTCTCATGTTGTCCTCATTTTGGTCAGTGGTCCATTCCTGTTCTTGGGGAATGTGTGTGGAGTTTTTTAGCCATCTTTTTCCCCTGAAGGAATTTCAATAGGTTCTCACACTCACTCTTATGAACAATATCAGCTTTACCCACTCTCACCAAAGTGTTTTAAGTTGAGGCACAGCAGCACTAAACTTGCTTTCCTAGGTGGCTGAGCTAACACTTCTTAGACAGATGAGTAACTCTTCCAAAATCCTGCTCTGACTCATTACTTTCTGCCCACATCAACCCCCTTCGAGTTTCATTTGCCTCTATGGCATTTTTCACTCCCTTTCCTGAACTGTGAGCTGTAAATGGCAGCAGAGTTTCCACCTAAGAACACTCTTCTGTGGGTGATGGGCAGAACATGCTGGAAGGATTTGCAGTGGCAGAGGAAAGGTAGATTCCAAGTGAGGAGTCAAATCAACTTCATAATCCTGCAAGGCCTTTTCTTTTGGAGGAAACACTAAACCAGGGCTGTCACCAACCACAGACAGATGATCACCCTGGCAGAGAAGCATATTTCCTTGGTATGTTTACAGTGCAGTCAAGGCAGAGATCTCCTCCCTGTCCACGTTTGGTTGCAGTGACTCCTTCTCTCCCTTTGTGCCGTGTTGCCTGGAGAGCTCTGCTCGCCCAGGTCCAGTCACAGGCTGCTGCTCTGTGACAAAGCTCACTCTCAATCTCCCACCAAGGCCTCACAAAAGAGCCCTTTTACTTTCTTCTTTTTTTTGGTTGCTGCTTTCTTTCCTCACCCAGGCTGGCACAGGGACTGTGCACAGCATGGGGATAGATGCAGCAGAGGAGAGATGGAGGTGTGGGGGAGGCAGAGGCTGGGCAGCAGAGCCCCTGCCTGCTATGCACAGGTTGAGTGTCTCACAGTGGAGATGCTGCTGTTGTCTCTGCCATTGCCATTTCTGCCTCAGTCACCTTTACCTGCACTCTTGCCTGTTCTTCCCCTACCTGCACTGGTTTTTCTCTGTCCCACATACTTTCTGAAAAGTGCTGAGCATTTTCTTTTCTTCCTTCACATTTATGAGTTTGAACCTTTCACTAAAGAGTCCTGTAAGCAAGGTTCAAGGATCCAACTGTTTGGGGACAATTCAGTCAAACAGAAGCAGCATTTTTGTTCTGGTTTTTCATTTATCTTTACTACTAATGGCTTATCCTGAACTGCACAGGCCACTGTGATAGAGTTGGAAATCCACCTGAGGATCTGAGGCTGGGTTTGTAGCTCACAGTGACCTTCAGGTTCCTCAGGGGGTACTACTTGGTGGTTAATAGTTTCACTTGGCATATTTAGATTGCTCACTGCCTATCTGTTGATACAGAGTTTCACCTGAGTGAAGACTCAATTTAGACCAAGTCAAGGCTACAACAGACACCAAGAATCCAAGCATCCTCACCTCCTTTCTTTTCTCCTCTGAAATATCTACTGAGGTTCTTCACTGACAGGGAGATGGGATTGAAAAACTAAGGTTGCCTCTAGTTGTGAATGAGAATGCCTCCAAGTTTATGCATCTCTATAGTTTTGTTCTGCAAGTAGTTTTGCTGCACTAGGCTGAGAACTGCCTCTCTCCCAGGTGCCTGGTTGGTGATATCCATCTCCTTTTTGCATCTTACCAGGGTCTTCTGGTGAGCATTGCTGTGGAGCTTTACTTGACAAGCATTGACAGAAAGCATAATCTAACAAGGCAGAGATGATCACAAGCTTCAAATGATGCTTGCACATTTATCCTCCTTTTCTTAATACAGGATGATTGCAGTTAGAGCACCCAACAAGGAAGTGGGAAACCAAGGTGAACTTCCTTCTCTTTTTGAGTGGACGTGGCATAAATTCAAATGGTAAGATAGGATATCTTCAGTTGAGTACTACTGTTTGTCTCTGATTTCCCTAGTCTTCATTGCCTTCTGGACTAGGAGGCCCCAGTACATCTCAAAGGCCCAGTGCTGAAGATACTCAAGTTGACATCACCATCCTGCATAGGCAGGAAGATAAAGATATGCTTTATTACTTCATTCAAGGAAGGAGAGAGAAGGAAAATACTCTGAAGCCCTGAAGGAAAGAGAGACTAGTTTTATTCCAGTTTGGTGCATTTGGCTGGGGGAAGCTAGAACCTCAAGTTATATTCCTCACACCAAGGACCTTCTCTGATGGCTGTCTCATTGAACCATCAAGAACAGCTAGACACAGAGTATATCTATCTTAATTTATCTCTCAAATCAAGGTTTGATTTTAATTTTACTGCTTATTATGAATCTAATTTCCCCATAAGGGAACACTATTTAAAACTCTAAATGAGATACCTATCATTTATGCTTTGGAAGTTGGATTATGCTTAGAAGACTTAAATGGGAATTAGTTTTTTAATTGTTCTTTGTATGCATTTGCTTCTGTGCAGCAGTTGTGTACAAGAAAATATGATTGTGATGCACCTATATTTTGAACCTAAACAAAGCAGTAAGATATTTTTTTGCTAAGTTCTGTAATTACTTAGCTTCATATGGAGGAGAATGTGACTTCACCACAGTTAGCTGAAGCCAGTCCTGGAGTAACTCCATTAAATCTAATGAAATTAACTTCAGCACTGGCTTGGCTCAGTGTGTTTCTATTCTGAAGTGATAAAGTTCTCCACAAGCAGCACAGTCTTTCCCTTTGCATGTGGTTAATTACACAAGAATGGCAACAATCATTTCTGAAGCTCAACATCCTTGAAAGTCTCTTTGTGGGATACTGTGAGAATGAAAAATATTATGTATACATAGCATCAAAGGCACCAACATAAAGCTGTAGTTTAAAAAGTCAGCATTCCTGTGGTATCAAAAGGAATTCATCTGAGGGCAATGGCAGGAATCATTCCTCTGAGAGCAGCAGCACTCAGCAAATGTATGCATCTTAAAATGTCTAAATGTCTATAATTGAATTAGGTTCCAAGTGAATGAAGGGAAAATAAGACTGTTTGAAAAAGAGCAATCAATCACACCAGTCAGTGGGGGATGGAAGGGGGAATGTGACAAACTGATGAACTGGTGGCTCTCCTTCACCTGGAAACAAGGGGACACTGGTGGTGTTCCAATAAAGCCACCAAAGAAAGAGTCTTCAGAAGAGCATCCAGGACATTTTCACACATATTTCATTATTGATTTGAATTGACATGCTGAACTACCAGATGAATACTGGATCCAGGGAAAAGGAAGAGGTAAGAGAGGGAAGATGGAGGCAAACCCAAGTGTCTGCTTCTGTGGTGGTGGTAAATCACTGGGATGGATCAAGTGTGCTCATGAAACTGCAACTTTCACAGCTGTGTTATGCTAGACACACTCCCTAGCAAAAGATAACAAGCTTGCCTGCTCCTTCATGTCTTTATTTCTTGTTTCCTAGAACTTATTACCTATTACTTAAGATTTCTTGGTCTTCATGGTCATAATGTGTTGATATCCATGGTGACCATTTGATAGATCTTCACATTTAATTTATCCCTGTCCATTTGATTTTATACATATTGACTTCAATCTAGTTTTCTTGCTGCTTGTTAACACAGTGTTAGTGAGCTTGATGAAGCCTGCAGTAGTTTATCAAAGATCAGATTTAGCACAAGTATTTGGTATTTGACTGCCTTCTTCTCTTTGGAACTTTTTTAGAGCTCCTTTTCCTCCTGTGATTTAGTTTCTCAAGTCTTTGGGTGAGGTCATTCTTTCCTTCCCACAGATATTCAAGGGGAGCATTAACAGTTCTTGGTATGTTGTTGTTCTTCACCATTTTGACTCTTTTCCACCCACTTTCATTGTCTAAGTCATCCACAGATAAATCTTCTCTGAAGATTGACTGTGCTTTCATTTATTTGTTTCCCTTTTCTAACTCATTCTATCACTCCATAACTATAATCTAAGAAACAAAAGAGCCTTATTTTCTTGCTCTCAGTTTGATACCTTTTTCCCCCCATGCAGTTTTCTTTCAAAGGCCTTTTTCAATTACTAAACCTTATATCTCATCCATGACATACAAACACTTTCCTTTGGTTTCCAGAGTCTTCTGGTAATTCTGTAAGCAACTAATCTTTGATGCATATTCACTCTGGGTCATTTTCCTACCATATTGATTGTATCACATTGTGAGTGATATTTCTAGTCTCTTTGTTGTCTCTCCTTATCTCATCTCTGATTGTCTTCTCTCTGTTAGCATCCTCTGTGGCTTTAACACAATCTTTTACAATTCCAAGTTTATCAGCCTGCTGCCCCAGCCTTTATTGTGTCTATCTTTGATATGCTATGCTATAACAGAGCCATGTTTCTTTTGTGTGGTTCTTTCATGTTTCTAGCCTTGCTTTCTTGCACTTTCTTGTTTGCTCTTCTGAAAGAGTGGCCAAAGTCACAGCTGGCTTTCGACAGGCAGTTATTACTTCTGCCTGTTGAATCAATAACTATATAGTGCTGATCATGGCACTTCATTTTTTATTTTCAGTGACTTTGTTTAGCATTTTCAGGCCTCCAGTAAGTTTATTGACTCCAGCTTCTGATCAATAAAATGTGCTTCCAGGAGAATCTGCAGGTGCTAAGGTCATCTCTACCTCTCCCACTACCTCCCTCCCCCACAAGACTCTCAGAAAGATTTTCCCCCATGAATATTCACAGAATCACAGAATCATTAGGGTTGGAAAGGACCCTCAAGATCATCTAGTCCAACCTATAGCCCTACACTACTCTTACCCCTAAATTATCCCCTGAAGAAACACATCTATCCTCTTCTTAAAACCCTCCAGGGATGGTGACTCCACCACCTCCCTGGGCAGCCTATTCCAATACCTAACCACTCTTTCAGTAAAGAAATTCTTCCTAATATCTAATCTAAACCTACCCTGGCACAGCTTAAGCCCATTCCCTCTAGTCCTGTCACTAGTCACAAGGGAGAAGAGGCCAACACCCGCCTCCCTAGAATGGCCTTTCAAGTAGCTGAAGAGAGCGATAAGGTCTCCCCTCAGCCTCCTCTTCTCCAGGCTAAACAACCTCAGCTCCCTAAGCCTCTCCTCATAAGGCCTGTTTTCCAGAGCCCTGATTAGCTTAGTTGCCCTTCTCTGCACCCTCTCTAGTAGCTCAATGTCCTTTCTAAACTGCGGTGCCCAAAACTGAACACAGTACTCGAGGTGTGGCCTCACCAGACCTTCAGTTTTCTTAGGCATCATGCAGCACAGCTATGATGGAAAGGACAATTGCTAGGAGACAGCTCTGTGGTTTTTGGCCACACTTACCTGATGTGTGCCAGGAAGGTTACCAGATCTCATATTCCCTCATGTTATGACAAGAGTCAGTACCTGCTTGAAACAAATGGCTACTAGCTGAATGGAGCTCTTGGTAACACTGTATTCTGTAAGTGGAAAACCATCTTCTTTTCTTTCCTTATTCATTGCAGTAACATGGAAGAAGAACTTTTCTTTTTTTCCTTTTAGCATGCACTGAAACTTTATGGAACCCATTGCAATTTCCTATTAATTAATATCCACTTATAGCAAAGTGTTAACCATAACTTTCCAAACTTGAGGATTAGACATTTAGCACCAGGATTTAAGAGAGCAAGAGGAGCTTTCCAAGCTACAGTGGAAAGTAAATTAGCTGTGATAGAAATGTTTATAACTTTAGTCACTTACTGAGTGGCTAAGGAAGCTTTTGTTGCAGCTGGAGACTTCCACATGGATGACATGAGATACTTCCTCCCTAGTTACCTTGCCAGACATTATGTTTTGCTTCAAGTATTTCTATTTAAGATGCTCATTACTTTAGCTTGCACAGTTGGAACTGAAATTCTGCACACCAAGGCCAGTGTGCCTCTAGTGATTTCTCTTTTGATTTCAAATCCTTTAACAACAAGCTACTGCTTTAGCCCACTCTGAAGGGGTCCAAAGCAAGAGGTGTGGGGAGACTGGAGATCATACTCAGATAGAAGATACCTACCTCCATCAGAGCTTGTGTTCATATAGTAAGTCAAAACTGTTACCAGAACAGCTGTTTAACTGACACATTTACCCAGTGGCTGAATCTTATATATGCCATTGGATTTTACTATACTCACACCTCTAACCTATTCATATGCTCACATACTCTAACCTATTTGCTGAAGAAACTCTGGAAATGGCATTTGCCTGAGCTCTGAAGAGCTCCAAATTTCCTCCAAGGAGTTTCTTTAGAAGAGAAGGGATTTAATCCTCTCTATTGACTGAGGGACTGGTCTTTTCCTAACACATTCCAGGGAGACGAACACGCATCAGATGTTTGTCTTTTTACACTCCCACCAGTATTTGAAGAGATATGAGGCAATAATGGTTCTGCCAAGGCATTCCCTGATGTCAGTAGACAGCCCACAGCCAGGCTAGGTGATTGAGTGGGAAACAGCCAACAACTCTTTGATGAAATTCATAAGATCATTGCTGAGGCAAGGTACATTGTAGAGATGAAGAGTTATGAGCTTCAGCCTGGGAAGTAGATGATGTATGCTTGCATCCTTCATAGAGGGGCTAATTAAAACAGTTGTCTAATTGCCTTCTTTGTTATTTCTGTCTGGGCAAAAATAATGTGGTGGAATTCTGTATTTACAGAATGACCAAGAGATGAACTCTCCTTTCCATGTGCATTCCAAGTGTTCAGAGTTTCTACTTCTCTTCCATTTGAGAAGACCACGTGCATGATATTACTGTGATTATGATGGTCTTGCAACATACAAGATGTGTCTTTTCATCAGGCCCTGAGCACTGCTAAATGTCTTGTCAGTGGACACATTCATGCAAGTCCAACCTGTATTTTAAATAAAGCCTGAATAAAAACTTTGCACAGATAGTTATTTAGATAGCTAGATCCTTCCTTTCCTTCCTTTCCTTCCTTTTCCCTTCCTTTTCCCTTCCTTCCTTTCTCCCTCTTCCTCCCTTTCCTCATTTGAAAATGTTTTCTAATACATAAAGCAAGAAAAAAAGCTAGTTAAAAGAAGCCTTTTTATCAGACAGCCTCTTCTGCAGCCCTCCTCCAGTCAACATCCTCTCCACCATGCTCAGAGAAGGGAGCATGAGAGGAAGTGTGTCAGGTACTCCAGATCCTCCAATCTATGGCAGAGTGGATTAGACCTTTTCTGTGCATTGGCTGTTTGACCAGGGGTGAGAACATGACTTCTTATCTGGAGCTGGTGGCTCTTGAGCCATGGAATGTGCAAGCAAACTTTGCAACAGGGAAACTGGCATTGTTATTTCCATGGACTGTTGCTTCTCTGCCTATGAAGCTGCCCTTCCCTCCCCACACCCTGCCATCCATCCACTCTGGA
The DNA here is from genome assembly GCA_013399015.1 of Galbula dea. NCBI lineage: Eukaryota > Metazoa > Chordata > Aves > Piciformes > Galbulidae > Galbula > Galbula dea. Next base: position 117,063 of record VWZX01007027.1, on the reverse strand, counting down.
TGTGTCTGCAGAGTGCCCTGAGTCTGTGATTTACTGCCTTTTATTTGGAAGCAGTAAGGCTAAAGCTATTTGCAAGTATAAAATCATCTTCATGTCAGTGTTAGGAAATGAACTTGATTTTTTTCAGCACTTTTTACAGTTTCCTTCTGGTTGATGTGCAGATTTTTATAGACTGGTTGCTGTAGGTAAAATACAGTGGAAAGCAAACGGTAAAATGCCTTCAGAAGAGGTATGGTCAAAACCAACTGACAAATTCTATGCTGGGCTATGTAATTCTGGTTGCAAATGAAAATAACAACCCTCCTGTGTTCCTTTTCTGTCCAGGTAAACCTGCAGGCCTGCCTGGTCTCTGTGCCTCTCATTCTGTAAACTTGGCTATTAAGATATCAGTGGCATGAAAAGAATTTTATCAATACAATAGCAGATCTTTCTATCTCTAGGGATATCTCTAAATGAGTCTGTTTTGGTGATCATGAGGCACAAAACTCCTATGCAGAATGCTTCAGCAGTGATGAATTTGACTGTGCCCTTTGAATGAAGTAGTGCTTGTTTGCTTTCCAGAGACAGTGCCTGATAGACAAATATTTCCCTCACTTGGCTGTATCAGATGGGTTAGCAGAACTATTCAGATATCATTGAACAATCAAGGAAAAGAATGCTGAAGGATTAAGACAACTAGCTGTGGAAAGTTAAAGGAGAGACAAACTATATATGATAAATGGAGTAAGTCAAGGCCTTTTGAAGGTATCCAGCGTTAGTGGTAAGAGAAGTGAACTTGGGAGTGGCTACTGAGACAGAAAAGTGTCCTTGAACCTGTCCTGAATTCTTCCTCTTTCCTTTTTCCTTTTGCTGCTTCCCTCTTGAAAGAATACGTTCCATTGGTTGTGTATGATGTGCACATCTCCTGCCAGCACTTGTGAGCTATTTATGTGTGCTCCTCTTCAACAGGATGGGCAGTTGCCCAATGGGCTTGCACAATGCCAGTAGTTATGTATGAGGAAATGAGAGATTTCACACAGGTTATAAACCAACATTTGAAAATGGTCCTTACCTCTTTCATCTGGGCTTTTGAGGCATCTGGAAGGGCATGAAGACAGAATCACAGAATCACAGAATCATTAGGGTTGGAAAGGAGCCTCAAGATCATCTAGTCCAACCGATAGCCCTACACTACTCTTACCCCTAAATCATCCCCTGAAGAAACACATCTACCCTCTTCTTAAAAACCTCCAGGGATGGGGACTCCACCACCTCCCTGGGCAGCCTATTCCAACATCTCACCACTCTTTCAGTAAAGAAATTCTTCCTAATATCTAATCTAAACCTACCCTGGCTCAGCTTAAGCCCATTCCCTCTAGTCCTGTCACTAGTCACAAGGGAGAAGAGGCCAACAGCCGCCTCCCTAGAATGGCCTTTCAAGTAGCTGAAGAGAGCGATAAGGTCTCCCCTCAGCCTCCTCTTCTCCAGGCTAAACAACCTCAGCTCCCTAAGCCTCTCCTCATAAGGCCTGTTTTCCAGAGCCCTGACTAGCTTAGTTGCCCTTCTCTGCACCCTCTCTAGTAGCTCAATGTCCNACACTCCAGCAATGCTCATGGCATGACCGAGACCTCACCAATGTACCCTGTTCCTTACTCTGTGCTGGTTAGTTCTGCTCATGTCCTTGGGGGTGTTTCTCCCAAGGAGTGTCAAGCAGGTCATTCTTACTGCAAACCTCTTGTCAGATGCAGTTCAAGGAATTGACTGTCACCTGTATAATAAACCTTCCCCTGTATGAATGCTGAAAGCCTTCCCCAACAAAAATAGGCATATTGAATGGGGGTTTTTTCTAGATTTTAGCTTGATTTTAGCTGTTTAGATCATTGAATATTTGGCTTCTCACTACAAGAAGAACATTGAGCTGCTGGAGCATGTCCAAAGAAGGGCAACAATGCTAGTGAAGGGTCTAGAGCACAAGTGTTATGAGGAGTGGCTGAGGGAACTGGGGTTGGTTAGCCTGGAGAAGAGAAAGCTCAGGGAGACCTTCTTGCTCTTTACAGCTACCTGAAAGGAGGTTGCAGTGAGGTGGGGGTTAGTCTCTTCTCCCAAGTAACAAGTGATAGAACAAGAAGAAATAGCTTGAAGCTGTGCCAGGCCAGGTTCAAATTAGATATTAGGAAGAATTTCTTCCCTGAGAGGGTTACCAGGCATTGGCCCAGGCTGCCCAGGCAGGTGGTGGAATCACCATCCCTGGAAGAATTCAAAACTGTGTAGATGTGGTGCTTGAGGCCATGGTTTAGTGGTGAGCATGGGAGTGGTGGGTGGATGGTTGGACTCCATGATCTCAGAAGGCTTTGCCAACCATAATGATTCTGTGAGTAAGCTCTAGTGCCTCATCTGTCTTTGGATGATGACCTTGCCATGGATTGCTCCTGGTGTAGTTTTTAGGTTATTCCTAGCACAGTAATCTCAGTTGTTCATGCTAAAATGTGGGATTTGGAGGGCAGGAACTTCATACTTGATATATGTAGAGGAAAAATTGTCTCTAAAGACTCTGAATTATTGTTGTCCTTTGTCCTTCCTCTGCCCTCACACTTTCTGGAAATGGGCAAAAAGTCTTCACACAGTATGAGAATGTGACAATGAAAACACCCCACACAGTACTCATGGATGTCTTTGGTCTGGTGGAGTTGTCTCAAGAAGAAATGCCTAGTATCTTGTGGTTGTCAGAGGGAAAGTTCACATCAGTCCAATGTTGTCCCAAAAGCTGTATATTTTGTCATCTCATTAAGATCTCTACCTAGGGTTACTATATCTTTATGACAGCTTTTTAAACAAGATAGAGAAAAAAAGAAATAGGAGAGAAAAGAGAGAGTCCTGTTTGGTGTCCTGTGTATCAGAGCTCCAGTGTGCATGGGGTAAGACCTCTTCAACAACTCTGCCATTCTGGGGAGCTTCAGCCCCACTATGTGACTGTTGTGGGATTGATCACTGCATGCACAGTGAATCTGATGGAGCCTGGGAGCTGCAGGCTCTCTCTGTGTACATGGAAGGCTGATGTGTCAGTGTGCTGGGGATGTGTCCAGAATCTCTGCTGCATGGCCAGGAATGCCAGACAGGTACAACAAATTCTGCTGGAGAATTTCTAAATATAAGAAAGTAAAAGGCAGGAAAATTCAATGACATACTAGCCCTTGTACTCAAAAGAGCTACCCACCTTATCCTGTGGGAGCATGGTGCTCTTATATTCCATATGAACCTCTGTCACAAGTCATTTTGCATTCTTCCTCAGGTGGGGACCATGTCTGTGTGTGAGACTAAACCCTAAGCCTACATCTCTTGTAGTTCCACCAACATCAGCAAGGGGTAGATTGCTTTACTTCTGCTCCTGATTTGGCCCTGTTCCCTGGCTTATGATTAACTGAATGGTTCTTTATTTTTTAATAAATATCACAGAATAGTAAATTATAGTAATAGGTTACATCATGGATGGGTGCATCAGCATATGCTTGTTGGAGGATGTGATAGACTGAACTGTGGGACAACCTCCCTGCCATTCTCCAAAGCCTTTTTTCCTTCTGCCAGGCTTTTGGGAGGGCATTTGTCTGAGCTGGGGAAATCATTAGCTATGCTGGGGAAGAGAATTTTTCTGTTTGCTTGCAGATCTTTATAGCCTTCCTGGAGTGGGATGCACAGTTCCCATAAGTGTGTGCTAATGATGGTTTGGAGTGTGAATGTTAATTTGTGTAACAGGTTCCCAAAATATGGGCTGTGTGCCTACTGGGCATGGCTTATTTTAAACTAAATGTGCATGCATAATAGACACACAGACACATGCTGCCTGCACATGCATCCCTAATGAAGAAGCTAAAATTATAACTTGTTTTGGGAAGGTGGCAAAGCAACAGCTCCCCCCAGCACACTGCCAAGGGTTGAGCAGGAGCCCAGCCGTCAGGATGGGTTTGGGAGCCCTGCTGGAGATCGCCGTCCCACCCGGACAGCTGCAGCTACAAAACACCCCAGTGACCTAGATTCAGCTGTAGATTACTGTCTGCTCCAGCCTCTGCCTCCCCTCCCTGCACCAGGAGCCTGAGTTTTGTCACACAAGCGAACTTGCTGCTCTGACCCATTTCACCATAGCAACCTGCTTTGCTCTACCAGCCGCTAGATAAAGCACACAAGCCACTTGTTCAGGATTCCAAGATTAAGTTCTCTCTCTGCTCTTTTTGGGTTTGGGTTTTTTTTTCCCCTTTCTTCTCCTCCCCCTCCCTCTCCAATGTGCTTAGCAGACATGACAGAGAAGAACTGACATGTTCCAGCCAGGCAAAGATTTAGGCAAGATTATTAGTTCTGTACATGGTTCAGCTGGGTGAATGTTTGTGGCTTATTTTTCCTGTCATTCCTGAGTTTCCCTCCTCTATCCCCTGGTCCCCTTTTTACTTTCATTCCTGTATTTCATTATGTTCTGATAGTGCATGAATAAGCACAGTCAGGATGTTGAGGAATAAAACTGCTTTAAGCATAGTATGGTAGCTGTTGCCCACGTGTGTTTCCATGAGTGTGTGTGTTAGAAGCAGAAGGAGGCACTTCACAGGCAGCTCTTTTCAGGCATTCATTTAGTCTTTCCTGGCTATGATTCTGACTGGGAAAAAAAAAGAAAGAGGTAACCTAAATCACTATGGATAATGACAGTGAGATTTGGGAAAATCAGATACTGATGATTTCTCAAGACTCTGTCCCTTGTCTGTTGTTTTAAACATTGCTGAGGAAACACTTCACATTTGCTAAGCCTGGAGGTGTGCATCTCAATGTAAACAGATGCCTAAATCCACAACATCTCAAGAAAGTAAAGGAGAGGCAAGTGTTATGAAAGAAACTGGCTTTCCCCTGCATGTTTCACTTATTTCAGAGATGTTCTTAAAGCCCTGAGTATTTTTATTAGCCAGTGGATAACTTTACTCAGCTCCTCTGAAGGCCAGCTGTGATTTTTCCTGCCCTCATGGGTGCTGGGAAAGGCAGAGTCAAGCTTCCAGGCTGGCAGGCATCAGAGGTGCATTTCATTCTGCTAAATGTTTTACAATCCACACAGAGAGTCCCAGATATTCACCAGTCACACAAATTGTGGAGTTTGCTGGTGGCAGTGCTGCTCTTGGTGAGCGGTTAGGTTTGGGCTCATTCCTGCTGTAGACAGGAATTCCTGCTCCTGGTTGTGTTGGTTTATTTATTTTTAGCTTCTAGACAGTAGTAAGTGAGTTCATGATTTGCTAACCAGCACTGGTATGGTATAAGGCTCAGGTTCCATATTTCTCCCAGCTGGCTAGAGAAATAAGGTGTGAAAGTGGCAGTATGTAAGACACTCAGGAAAATACTGCAAGGTGCTGGAATGGTTCTGATGTCATTGAAAAGTACATTCCTTGACATTCCTCCCTCAGAAGGACTGGCCTTATCTCCAGGAAGGTAGATATTTGAGCTGAGCACCCTTTCAAGCATTTCAGCTCTCCTCTACGAGGAAGGTTTCTTACACAGCTGAGGGCTCAGCTGCCTCTGACAAGAAGCTGGTAGTCAGAATGAGCTGCCTGACCCCCAGTGTGAGAAATGCCACCAAGGATGAGAGCACAAGAACTAATTAGCACAGTCCAGGCAACAGTGTTCATTTGTGAGGTCCTAAATACTCCATGAGCACTGCTTGTGTGCAGCCTCTGCTCCACAGTGGATGGAAAGTTCTCCTGCAGTCCTGCAAACAGAGCTTTCCTTTCCAATGCTTTTGGAAGCCATATCTGGTCCTACCTCTGGGTAATGGATTGTTCCACTGGGTCAACAGTCATCATCAGATGGTCATGGCACTGTCATTCTAAGTTCTCCTTTGTCCTCTAGGCTGACCTAACCTATGTGGGGAATTTGTAAGTCCACAATAGAGTAAACTATAATGCACAAGGCATGAAAGCCTCCAAGAGAGAATGATCCTTTCATTTTCATTTTCAGAGACCAAAATAACTGCATCCTGATGAATTCTATTTCCTAAAGACTGGGCCTGAGTGTCATTTTCTGGGCTCCAGGAAGGATTTAAAACACTGCTGTGTATACAGGGAGAGAGATTCTCTCTCATGCTCCCTCTGCACTATCCCCTTCAGTTATTTCATGGACTGCATGGGATACATTAACCAGTCTTGTGGATGGACTCCCCTTAGCCAGCTAATCATTTCTTTATTACTTTCTGGGGCAGTAATGTTCTTAATCATAGGGACTAGGAGATTACTGCCAAGATGAAGAACCATCAAAGGTGCACTTTGTCAAATAAAGAAGCAAGGATATATAACCTGAGTTCAGTTTTAGTGATTCTTGGCACTAAAGGCTTTATCATTGTGCAGAACCTTGAAAACCACCTAAAAATTAGATCTTTACAGGTGTAAGTGTTGTCTTTTCTATCATTTCTCAGGTAACATGGTTCATGCTCTGGACAGTAATGTAACATATTCTTATAGGTTATATTTGATCACTTCATAGGAAAGACTTTAGAGACCAAGAGTTATAGGTTGTATACAGCTAGGTGTAGGAATTGTCTTTCACAGATAATTCTCCTTCACCATTGACTAGAGACATGTTCACCTGAGAAGCTGTCAGACACAGTCTGTGACTGGGAATCATCTCATGGCATGGAGCTCCTTTAAAGTCAAGGGCATGAAACCACCACTGTGGGAAACTAAGTTGATATCAGGTGCAGAGATACAGCAGAAAGATGAAAAGAATTCCTAAAAATCAAAGCCAATGCCCTTTTCTGACTTCCTCTGAAAAGTGAACCTTTTTTGCTGTGTCTATTGAGGAGACAAAGCATAAACTGCAGATGTGAATTCATGGATGCTGATTTTATTGTTCTTACACCCCACAAAGAGTGGCTGCTATCTACATTCCCTGGACACATCACCTTTGATCTGGAACACACTTCTAGCTAAAGCTCCCTCCCTCCCTTCAGAAGCTGCTGTCTTTAACTTGCTGGTTTACATATTAGCAAAGCACAGGGAAGCTCTAGGTAAGGTCAGGAGCATACAAGGGACATTTCCCAAGGCTCTGGCATATGCTGCTGAAGGATAAGCATTTCTTCTGGCTTGTTCTAAACACAGCTACAAATAAGGAAACACTGAGTAGAAACAAATGACAATGATTTAATTAATTACAAAACTACAGAAAGCACTGGAGAGCTGTGGAAGGAGATGAGAAGAAGGAGAATATGACAAGCAGAAGTAATGGAGCTAGCATAAGAGGATTTGCAAGAGGTGGGAAGGACTGGAGTACAGGTCTCAAGAGCAGGAGAAGGAAGATCCTCAGTTGGGAAAAGTGAAGTCAGAGTTGGGAAACACCACTAGTGTCCAGTGCTTATGAAGATAGCCAGCTGTTTCTGCTATGGATGAGACTTTTATGCAGCTGCTGGCTCTGCCAAGGAGTGTCTTCTGCCTCTGGGACTGTGTGATACACATCTCTGTAAGGAGGAGATAGAGCACTGGCAAGACTCTAATTCCCTCCCAAGCTGTGCTGTCACACTGGATGGAGAGAAACATTTCTTCTTTCAATAACAATTAAAAATAAGTATTTTTATATTTCAGTTTAATTAACTAAAGATTCCTTGTTTATTTTTATTCATGCCCACTGTCTCCAGCTGCATCTGAATCTGCTCACTTCTCTCAAAAGTCCTTTCACAGTAGGAAGGGCTGTCACCAGGAACATTTAAAGTCCTATAGAAAGAATAGTTTTCTTGGCCATATAAAACCAGGTGGAACAAAGCCATCCAACCAACCAACCAGCCAAAAAGTCATTTTCAAAGACAGGTGATACAAGATTACTTCATTTTTGTGCCAGGCATTAGCATTTAGGACCTGGATGATCCTACCAGAGTGAAAGCAAGCCATGGAAAAAGGAGTGAAGGTGTAACACTGAGCCTTTCAGTACTGGGTTTGCTTTTGCTGCTGCTCCTGAGAGGGTGAGAGTGATGGAGATGGGGACATGCTGTGCACCATCTCTGCTTCTCCCCACCTCTAAGTTACTGATGGTGAGAAGAGTGATAGTGCTTTTGCTTGGAAGCCAGCAGTGCACATCTCCTTGGAGCAGGGTTTGGTTGGTGCAGACACTCCAGCAATGTTCAGATTACATTTCAGTAACAATAGAATCACAGAGTCATAGAGCCATGGTGGTTGGCAAAGGCCTCTGAGACCACCAAGTCCAACCATCCACCCAACACTGCCATGCTCACCACTAAACCATGGCCCAAAGAACCACAGCTCCATGTTTTTTGAACTCTTCCAGGGATGGTGACTCCACCACTACCCTGAGCAGCCTGGGCTAATGCCTGATAACCCTCCTCTTAATATCTAATTTGAACCTGCCCTGGCACAACTTCAAGCTATTTCCTTTTGTCCTATCACTTGATCCAACTCCCACCTCACTGCAACCTCCTTTCAGGTAGTTGTAGTGAGTGAGAAGGTCTCCTCTGAGCCTTGTCTTCTCCAGACTAACCAACCCCAGTTCCCTCAGCTGCTCCTCATAACACCTGTGCTCTAGACCCTTCTCCAGCTTTATTGCCCTTTGGACACACTCAAGCACCTCAATGTTGGTGAGGGACCCAAAACTGAGTAGGTGCAGCAGCAGCCATGGTACCCTGCCTGATGCAACACCTGCCTGATGCAAAAGGAGGATAGACTTGGGCTTCTTAAAGTCAAGGATGGGGGATACAGAATACAACTGAAGTGAGAAGAAAACTGGAAGCAGCACACCAGGCTTTGTGAAGTAGAATGAAAGGAAACAACTATATATTTTTTTTTCCTGGGGTCAAAGTGGAGTTGATGGAGAAAATAAAAATGAAAGAGTGAAAGATCTCTGCTGAATGGGTAACCCCTCCTGCTGTGCATGCTTTCCCAGATGCAACACCACTGAGTGTACTGCCAAATACTGAATACCTGTGGAAAAAAAAAAAAGAGCCTTGACATCCTATTAGAAAGAAGGTTCCCATTTCCCAGAGTTGCACCATGTTATTCATATCATAACCAATATAGTGTGGTTTACACTTGACCTTGGATGTTACAGGAAATTTTCTATGGTCAGATGAATGCTTCTGATTTTACAGGTGAAGGATGTGATGGTATTTAAAGCTTTTCAGAGCTTGTGGTGTGACTGTTATATGTGAATTTTAACACAGACTCAGCAAAGATATAAACAGTTTTCACTTTTCATAACTCTGTGCATGTAACAAAAGAAATAGTCTGGTCAGAGCAGACCAGTACTGAAGCTGTTAGACACCTGGAAATCAGAGAGAGCTGTGTTAACTGAGCAGTAAAGAACAATTCCATTTGAGAGTGATAGTTCTGTCCAGTATTTTCTAGCAGCAGAAACACTTGTAGGAAAATTAAAATATTAAGATGAGGCAGAAACACAAAAGCATACTGATGAAAATTGTTTTCATGTGCCCACAGTGAGAGGGGTCAACATCTTATGGGAAGGTTACTTAACCACTATGGGCATTTTCTCCCATCAGACTATCTTTAGACTTCCTAAACTCAAGCACAGAACATTGTGGTACTTGCAAGTGCATGAAATTGTTCATTAAGAAGGAAACATTCCTTTTTTATTAAGGCTTTTGTCCACAGGAACAAGTGTTCAGCCCCTCAGGAGAGGTGCAGACAGCAAACAGGTGAGCACTGGTGCCTGTACCATGCATTTCTGCACCAGGGGTTGCCTTGAATTAGCTCTTGTCTAGACCTATGGAACACTTTAAATCATGATTCAGAAAGCAAGACAGGAAGTTCTGAAGAACATCTTTTGTCCTAGCTTAATCCAACCCCAAATCTAGTTCAGATGCCTTGGGACTGCTCTGTGATACAAAACCCCATTTGTTCTACAGCTACCTGACAGGGGGTTGGAGCAAGGTGGGGGTTGGTCTCTTCTCCTGGGTTATCAATGAGAGAACAAGAGGCAATGGCCTCAAGTTGCACCAGGGGAGGTTTAGATTGGAGAGCAGGAAAAATGTCTTCCCAGCAAGAGCTGTTAGGCATTGGCCCAGGCTGCCCAGGGCAGTGGTGGAGTCACCATCCCTGTAGGGCTTCAAAACCCATAGAGATGTGGTCCTTAGGGCCATGGCTTAGTGGCATGGTGGAGTTGGGTCAGTAGTTGGACTTGATGATCTTAGATGGTCTTTTCCAACCTTAGAGTTTGGACAATCAGCTTCAGTTACTCTCTTGCTCTGTCATGCTCAGACACTAACCAGCTGGCACAACATTAACACCATCAGCAAAGAAAAAACCCAGCAGTTATCCTATCAGCTACTAATCATCAGAAGCTACAAAATTCTCCTGTGTCCATAACTTAGAATGCAATGGAACTTTCCATTTTTTACACTGAAAATAAAGCTTATTTTTCTGTTGTTTGATACTTGTGGAATGATCTGAAGTAGTGCAGAGAGAATGCAACATAGGCTGCACTAGGAGGAATGGAGATTTAATGAAGGTTAGGGAAGAGGATTATGCATTTTGGGTGCCTTTCTGAAGATGATTGTGGGGAGATTAAATATATATTGAATGTCAGATGCCTGCATGTTATTAAATAGCTGTTCATCAGTGCAGTTCTGTCAGAAATGAGAGAATTTGCCAGATTTTTCCACTGTTCCCTGGGAAGCAAGTAGGAAAGGGGGTGTAAAAGGTTTCTTACTCCTCCTGTGAGGTGAGGAGCCTGTCACATCCACACTGTATACACATGGCACTAGTGTATGTGCTGAAGCACTGTGTGGGGACAGGAGGAACCATTCCAGGTTCCTTATGAAAATCCCTGGCATTCCTGAAGTTGGTAGACTTCCAGGGATTAGAAGTTCACTCATTGAAATGATGCAGGGAGATAGCTATGTTATATTCCCTTCTCAGGTTTTGGAGGTATTTTTATGAAGGTTTATATAGATCCAGGCTGCTTTTTCAAAACAAAGATTCTATTTATATCAATTTTATATTTTATATCCTTTCTATCAAAAGTTGAGATTAAAAAGCTTGGGTTTTTTACCTCTTTTACTTTGAAACAAATGGGAAAACTAAAAGAATTACTATTGGAACTCCACTTTTCTCCAGCATAAGACAATGCTGTGTAAGTGGGGTTGGGCTTCTTGTTAAAATGGCTATGTGGAGAAAAACAGTTTTGTCAGGGAGTCTCAGCTCCAGTCACAAACACTTCCTCTGCTTACTCCAAATTAGCCACCCTGGAAGAGTAAGAAGTTGATATAGCAAGGAGTGTGTGTGGATTCTGCAGGTTTTAGAAGCTCTTTCTCTCTGTTTTTTTGAAGCCAGGCTCTGGAATTGGGCAGGGAAATCTTCAACAAGAAGTCAAATGCATGCTAAAACTTCTCCCTAATAAATTAGACAAGAAAGCTACATGGCTATGCCTTGACTTATGAGGCAATTCAAACTCCTCTGGCAGATAAACAGCCTGTAATTGTTATGGCAGTCAGGAGGAAGATGCAGTAAGAAGTTTATGTAGCTAAAAGAGAAGAAAGAATCAAAGCATCTGTAAGGAGGAAGGCAGGAGGAGAGCTAAAGACAACTCTTCCCCCAGCCACCCTTTCACTCCCAGAGGAGGATTTTTTCCCCCCTTTTTACGTGAAAATTGAAAAGTGTTCATGGCTTTAGCAACAGGCTTTTGGGGTGGTTTTGTATGAGGCTTTTCATATGATAATGGGCAGCTTCTATGGCAACCATTGAGAACTGAAGTCCTGGAAACAAAAGCTGCAGCAGAAGAGGCTCAGTGCATAGTCAGTCACTCTGGATGCAGAAATAACGGCAGAGACTCACTCTGCAGAAAGGTATTTGATGGCAGCCTGGCAAAGGCAGGGCTTTGTCTCAACTCAGGCAGAGTTAACTCAGGTTGTAGTTGGTGTCAACCTTTCATGACTCCAGGTTTTACTCTAGGGCTTGTTTTCTTCCACACAACCCCACATCTCTAGAAGGTGTCCAGATAATGAGTGGTTACCACTCCTCTGGTCATACTTAGAGGTGAACAACAGAAAAGGGAGACAGAAAAGAAGAGGTTTAGCAGCCAAATGCTGCTTGACTGGTTACAGTCTCAAAGGAGACTTTGTGTCTAAGTGGTGTAAGCAGGATTAGGCTTCTAAAGGGCTGATGTCATCTGAAATCAATGCTCAATGCCAGGGTCTCCATAGGTGCTTCCCTGTTGGTCCAAATGAGTTTGTCATCAGAGCAAATGGAGATCTGAAATATCAAGCTCAGTTGTATGCAGAACAGCAAATGACTGCTTTGGAGCTTGTGCTTTCCCCAGAAAGATGAACTGAAGCAGCAGACTATGCAGTGGGATGTAGAATGGAGATGCTAGCTGTGGAATGTGGGCTGGGGGAAGTGTTCCTGCTACTAACTGCAGAAAGAAAAGAAGTTCAAGCAAAATCTGGCCTTGGAGGAAAACAGAACAGAAATCTCTGAAGTGAGAATAGATACAGAGTATAAAGTAGGTTTAATAGGCAACTAAAAGGTCAGCCTTTCTATTTGCTCTATACTGTCACTAGCTCTGTACTGCTCAGCTTAGGAACCATCACAGTGCAGTGACACATTGAACTGATGGTTACAGGTGATCTTGCTCTTCTTGGCTCTAAAGAATTCTTTTTTTCCTATGACCATATCAGAGGTTTTCAACAAATTATTACTGAGAAATAAATATCTGAAAAACTAAAAAATCTTCATAGCAGGGGGAAAAGCAATCACTAAAGAGCATGAGGATATAGTCTCTGTTTGAAGTAAGACTGTGATTTTATTATCATAAGTTTCCAACCAAAACAGCACTATGAAACAAACAACTTCATCATGTTTCACTCTCAGATGACTACAGTAACAGTATCTGAGAATCAGAATGATATGCCAGTTGTTGAAAAACATAGCTCTAGGTAATTTTCACTTGTTCTAGGAAGCTCAGGTCAGCTGTTGTATTTATAAATACATGAAGAAACTCTCAGTGAGCAAGTTCCAGGCTCCTAAATCAAAGCCAGGGTAGGATTAGGTTCAGATTCATTGAGAAATGCTTTTGAAAACTTCAGGTCCACTTACCCAGAATCCAGGTGAAAAGAGAAACTAAAGAGTTGAGCAGGAAGGCTGAAGTTATAAAGAGCAGTGCTGTGAAGGACAAGGTTCCATGATCAAGGAAGGATGATTCACACTTCAGATTTCTCTCTCAAATTTGAACACTTTATTTAAATGTTTATCCTCCTCATACTGATAATGCTCTTACACTTGACATGAGTCCCATGGTTAGGTACCAACACACACTCTTCTGTTCTCATTTGTGTGATTCTGTCTTTGTTGTTCTGGACACATGTTCATCCCAGTCAGCTAGCCCTTTATGGGAAGGTAATCCCACAGCCCAGGCTTCCTCACCTGCCTCAATAACCTGAGCTCACTCTATTCAATGTCTTCTTCCCACTCAGGATGTCTTCTGGTCTGCAACACATTGGTAGTTATTAAACATGTACATTTTATAAAGTTTCCACAATAATATTTTTTAACAGCAAAAAAGCAGATGTAGCCAAACCATAAAGCTTCCCACATTCCCCCAAGTCCTTTTTCTGATCACTCAGAACTGTCTCTGTTCACTGGCTTTGAATCTAAGGAAGGTTTCTTTAGCTGCAGTGGTCTTTAGACTGAATTCTGTCCCTCTCCCTGACCCCTCTCTTCTGGTCCCTTTGCAGCCCCTTCCTGATAACTGAGGGGAAACTTTTTCCTTCAAGCCCACTATTTCACACCCTTAATCAAGTATTCCTGCCTAGTTTCAGCATAAGATTAAAACTCTCTCCCTCTTCCATCTCCCTAAATTCAGACTGGAAATAAACCAAAAGAATCTCAGGTGATAGCCTGCATTTTATTTGCAGTGATTCTGCACTAATTGCTAATGGGTTCCTCAGACATTAGCAGCCCACTCTTCTTAACCCTCTCAGAAGTGTATTTACTTTGCCAGTTCTGGTGAAGGTTATTTGAGTATAAGGGGTTAAAAAAAATAAACAAAAATCCACTTTTCCCATCCAAAATGGGCTTTGAGAGGTATCACTGTCTCTTATCCCAAAGAATTTCCATCAGAAACTCAATGTTAAACCTGGACACAGCCAGAAGTCACTGCTTAAGGTAAAATATATTCTGGATTTTAGGGCAAAAGATAATCAGCCAAGTAACTGTTGGAAAAGTGGAAGAGCAGAGGAGATGAGTTGGTTAAACTGTGCCCTGTACAGTATAGCCAAGTTAATATGCTCATAGCTGCTTTTCCTCCCTCTTACTGTGTTTATCTCCTCTACTCATTAAATTTCTCTTCTTCTTAGTTGTTCAATTCCCTTTTCCTTTCATTTTGGATACCAAGGTGGCAGGTGTCACTCAAAGACTCATTTGGTTCTTTCCCTAGTGCAGTTTGGGGATCCATGAGGAGTGAAGGTCCTTCAGAAGGGCTGAGGTTGGGAGGGCTCTCTGGATGTTCTCTGTTCCAACCCCTTGCTCCAGCAGAGCCACCTAGAGCTGTCAGTTCTCCATCACTTTTCTGAAGATATTACAGCTTTCAGTGGAGAAGAATTCCATCAGAAGGAAACTGAAGGTGCAGAAAGCTTTGAGACTGATGATTACATTGAAAATATTTTAGGGTTTTTTCATTCAGAATCTAATGGTTTGAACTGCAGCTTGTGGAAATTCCACTTTTTCTTTCTTCCTTTTCTCATGGCAGTTAGTGGATTTCCCCAAGTAAATTTCTGAAATACCAAAGCAGAAGTGATGAGTGGGGATTTGTGAAGAGTTCTGACACTAGTATGAACAAAAACCCTAAATTGTTTATTTATTTACAAAGAGATGAGCTATTATCTACTCCTCTGCCTCTGGTTCCCCTACGGTTTTGGATTTCAACTGTTAAGTTCAAAAAGACTGTCCAAAATATTTGGCTGCAATTTAAGAGGTTTAATTGCTCCTGCATCAGTACCAGGAGATGTGGATACTGCCATGTCACCAAACATTTTAATCCAAGACATGTTCTTTATTCCATGGGAGCAGATTCCATTTCTGCTGAGTTGCACAGACACCAGAAGACAATGTGGGCCTGAGGTCATTTCCATGTGAGTGTGCTGGATATGATAGAACAGGTCATGCTGTGTCTGGTCTGTAGTAACTGGATATGAACATAGCCTCAGCTCAGCTCCCCAGATAAAGAAAGTTATCCACTGCCACTGGGGATGCTTAAGGCTGCAGGGAATTAGACTCTTTTTATCTTCTCTTTCTTGGCCCAAAAGCAGATGTTTCCTTGCAGGATGTGTGCCACTTCTGGGAACCCATCTCTGAAATGCAATGGCATGTCTCTGACAGAGCTACAGGACCACTCAGCCATCCCTTCTGCTGAAGTGGAACAAAGACTGTTAGAGAACATGCCTGGGCACTCAAGCTCAGTTCTCTGTACTGCTAAAACCTTGCCACAACCCAAAGCATGGTTTTGGTTCACACCTGCTAACATTCCCCAAATAAACCTTGGGCATAACTGGACAGTTAGTAGTAGCTGAAAGCAATGCCTCTAAGTGTTTGGATATTAGCTGTGTGTTCTGGAGGGGGAGGAGGTTTCATCTCATGGATGCATGCTGCTTTGGGCTATCTGGCCTTAGTGCCAGAAAATGGTCCTTCACTCTTTTAATTCTCTTGTATAGACCTAATACCTAAGGGGAGCCTACAGAATGTGGGGGGACAGGCTCCTTAGCTGGGTAGAAAGCAATAGGACAAGGGGGAATGGCCTCAGACTGAAGGAGGGAAGATTTAGATTGGATCTTAGGAAGAAATTCTTTCCCCAGAGGGTAGTGGGACACTGGAACAGGTTGCCCAGAGAGGTTGTGGCTGCCCCATCCCCAGCTCTGTTCGAAGCCAGGATGGATGTGGCCCTGGGCAACCTGATCTAGTGGGTGGCATCCCTGCCCATGGCAGAGGGGTTGGAGCTAGATGATCTTGAAGGTTTCTTCCAACCCAAATCATTCTATGAATCTATGAATGACCTTTCCAAATCCTAGCACTGCAAAGCCAATCACACACACTTTGGAAAGGTTTGACCCAGAGTAAGCTGACAGCAGAGAGTGATTTGTATCATGTGGTTTTAGGATGGTTTTGGTGTGGTATGAAGAGTTTTAAAAGTCAGGCTGACTCTCTGATTGAACCACAATCCAGACTAAGACAGGAGAACAGCTTTCCACCCAGGGTGGAAATGCTTTTAGCATTTCAAAGCAGCAACTGTGTTTGAGGTGAGGGGATTGTGCTGATTCAGCTAACCTGATAGAGGAGGACATTTAGTGGAACCAGTACCACTTCAGTATCCAAACACTTCTATTTTGCTTGAAACATGTATTTTCACTGAACAGAGAACTATTTCCCACTGCATTCAGGCAGCAAATTACTTTTAAGTGATTTCTTAATGAAGCTGGCTATGTATTTATATCATGAGCCTGAGACATGTTTCCCTAAATGGAGATCAGGCCAAGTGGTCATGATACCAGGTTTACAGAGCTTTAGGAAGGACTGAAATAGGCAAAGTAACTGATGACTTCCCTTGTTCTTTTTCAATGATGGTTGGAATATATGTGCAGTTCTTACCATGGATGTCTTCTACTTAGGGTCTAGAGGAGCAGTTCTCTCAATCCAGCTTCTGCCTACTCCCTGAGACATCAACAATGAGAAACATTCAGATGTTGCTAAATCTCAGAATCTACACTCAGCACAAGAAGCCTGACTGCACCAAAAATGCAGCTGTTCATTTGTAATTGTATGTTCTCTATGCACAGCTCAAATAATGGCAAACAAAAAAAGAAGGAGAAATCAAACTTGAGTTTGGAGGATGTTCTGTGGAACAAACTTCTTGTCTTCTGCAGTGGGACTGGGAGCATGACTCAGAAAGGGAGAAGACATCTTTTGACAATAAATAAGTGGGATAGAATGTTCAATCCATTGCTTATTTTCTTTCATGTGATCTACCAATGAACCAAGGGTAGCTGCTTTGTGATGGTAATGAACTACACCTCCTGCTCTGCCTCTTTTCCTCATGGTTAGTACTGTCTCCTTCTGTCCTGATGTTAAGGTGCAGAGTTTCTCTCTAATCTGCAGCAAGGGAATGCTACCAGAACTGAATGTTACCAGAAAGAGAAGAAAGAAAGAAAAGGAAAGAAAGAAAGAATGAGTAGCAGAATAAAAAATGCTTTGAAGAGGTCAATTGGTTGTACTGAAATACATTCAAGATTATGGCAAAAGGCCACAAAGTGCTCAGTAAACTCCTAAAGCACCACTCCAGCTACAAAGTCATTCTCACAGTCTGATAGAGTTGAATTGTCATGTTTTGGATCCAGCTTAATCACAATGGTTGTCTCTGAGCTCTGTAAGGTTCCTCATTTAAGTGCTTAGCACTAAGTCCAAAGCAGTGCATTAAAACAGAGTTACAGTAGAGCAGACAGGAAGAACAACTTTGTCCTGGAAGTCAAAGAAGCTCTAATTAATTTAATTTTCAAAGGAATTTTTCTGGGCTAAGAGGAAGAGACAACATGTGTGAAGGGGAGGAGGAAGGGAAAAGCCATCCTGCAGGGAAATAACAACAAATGAGAAGCATTTCTGTTTAGCAACAAGTGACAAAAGAATAATGAAGAGAAAAGCAGAAGTGAAACTACTGTATTCACATGGTCATTAGTAAGTCTCTGCTTGCTTTGTGAGAGAGACTGCCACCAGACTTTCTGTCCTGTGGGGGAAGGTAAGACACTAACATAAAAAAACCCCAGGAGCTGAACCTCTTTAGGACAACAGCATCCCTGTCCAGAAGAGAAAAACCACCTGCTCTCATCAGAAGTGCAGAGGCCAACTGTTGATTCAAAGGGATGGTGTTCCTGGTGGTGAGAATTATTCACATGGTGCTACCATGATACAAGAAATTAATTTTCTTCCATTGCAGAGTGCAAAGAGTACAAACCAACTACCATAAAATCAAGGAGTTAAAAATGTTGTAATCAATCCCCATTAAACTGAATGTGGCATATTGAAACATGCTTTATGCTTTGCTTTGGAAACAGCAACCTTCTATCTCCTGGACCAGGTGAAAGATGAGGAGTGAGGGAGGTACTCATGGGTGTTCTGGCAAGATCACTTTGACTCTGAACCCTTAGATCCTGTGTGCCACCATGCCTTGGATACCACAGCAAAGAGGCAGAAGTGATGGAGTCACCACCACTGGAGGTGTTTAAAAAACATCTAGCTGTGGTCCTTAGGGCCATGGTTTAGTGGCATGGGGATGATAGGTTGATGGTTGGACTTGATGACCTTAGGGGTCTCTTCCAACCTTCAGTGACTCTGAAAAACACATGGTGACATTATTTTTCCCAAGCTGGAAATACTACCCTAACTATCAACAAAGCTGTGTCCAAAGACACAGCCTTATATCTGTGTTTTCACAGGGCTGGATGTTCTCTTCAGAAGGTACTTCATAGAATAGAAATGTGGGGTTGTGCTTAGCCCTAGGAATGAAAATACTTCTCTTCAAGTAGGAATTTTCAGCCACTCAAGTTCAAGCATGTTTTCAAAGGCTCTGCTGGCTGAGGGCCATCATGATGTTTTCTTGAAAGCACCTTTAGGCACAGACTTAATTCTGAAGGCCTTCATCCAGAAGAAGAATGTGGAAATTTGCTCCTACAGGCAATTGGCAGTGACTTTTCTGTGATGAATGTTTAAGCTATTGAAAATTGTGGCTGATCCTACAAACTTAGGTGCTTCAGTTTTTCTCTTCATGTTCCTAGGACTGGAGAGGTGAAAAGACAACACAGAGGCAACAGGAATCCTGCTGCTCTGGTTTAGCCACTGAGTTCCATTCTGTATAGGAAGGAAACAGAATTTGCAAGGTAAATATTTGCAAGATCTGAGCACATTTCACCATTTCCCAGTTTTTCATAGGCTTGCCATCAGTAAGCAAAACCAATGGTCAAGTCATGTTGTGTACCTTCTTGAGAACAACTAACTTCCATTGCCATCAGTGTTAGGAAACAGTTGGACAAGTGTGTGTGCAGCTGTTTTCCTTACCTTGCACACTGTCACACTGCAGAGGTGTCACCAGCAGTGCCTGTTGGAGACATTAGCAGTATCAGACTGTGGTATGGCTGCTGCTAAGACTCAAACAGGAACTAGCTCTGACTCCTCACAACATCACCCTTCTATGACAAGGTAGCTCAACCTGTTGACCAAGGTAAAGCAGTTGATGTGATCTTTTTAGGTTTCAGCAAAGCTTTTGATACTGTCTCTCCCAGTACTGTTTTGGACAGAGTGTCCAGTGTTTATCTTGATAACCACATCACATGATGGGTGAGCAACTGGCTCCTGTCTCAGATGCAATGAGTTGGAGTTACTGGGGTTCCATCAGGCTGGCCCCTGGTCACTAGTGGGGTTCTGCAGGGCTCCATCCTTGGCCCAGTACTCTTCAACATCTTCAAATTCACTGATGACACTAAACTGGGAGGAGCTGTTGACTCCCTCAAGGGCAGTGAAGCCCTCCAGAGGCACCTAGACAAATTAGAGCACTGGGCAATCACCAATGGCATGAGATGGAACAAGAGCAAGTGCTGGGTTCTGGACTTGGGATGAGGCAAACCCAGACAGCTGTACAGACTGGGAGGTGAGAGGCTGGAGGACAGCAGTACAGAGAGGGATCTAGGGGTCCTGGTTGACATCAGACTGAATATGAGTCAGCAGTGTGCTCTGGCTGCCAGGAGGCTAGAGGTGTCCTGGGTGCATCAAGAACAGCATTGCCAGACTGGAGGAGGACCAAAGGAGGTGATTTTCCTGCTCTGCTTTGCACTGGTGCAGCCACACCTGGAGTACTGGCTGCAGCAGTTCTGGGTGCCACAGTATAGAAAGGATATTAATCCAGTAGAGAGTACCCAGAGGAGGGTTGTGAAGGGGGTGAAGGGTCTGGAGGGGAAACCTTATGAGGAGCAACTAAGGTCACTTGGTTGGCTAAACCTCAAGAAGAGGAGTTGAGAGGAAACCTCACTGCTGTCTTTAACATCCTCACAGGGCACAGTAGAGGGACAGGGACTGGTCTTCTTAATCTGGTGGATAGTGATAGGACTAGGGGAAATGTGATGAAGTTGAGTCAGGGAGGTTCAGGCTGGAGATTTGGATTCTTCACTCAGAGAGTGGTTTGATCTGGAAGAGCCTCCCCAGGGAAGTTGTCTCAGCACCATGCCTGATGGAGTTTAAGAAGCATCTAGGTAATGCTCTCAGGCACAAGGTGTGATTCTTGGGGTGTCCTCCATGGGTTTAAGAGCTGGACTCGATGACCCTATTGGGTCCCTTCCAGCTCAGACAGTACTATGACACTATGATACAACAATATTAGAAGAGAATCACAGAGTCATTCTGGTTGGCAAAGCCCTCTGAGGTCATCAAGTCCAGCCAGCCACCCAACACTCCCATGCTCACCACTAAACCATGGCCCCAAGCACCACAGCTCCATGTGTTTTGAACTCTTCCAGGGATGGTGATTTCACCACTGCCCTGGGCAGCCTGGGCCAATGCCTGAGAACCCTGTTGGGGAAGAAATCTTCCTAATTTCTAATCTGACCCTCCCCTGGTGCAACTTGAAGCTATTTCCTCTTGTCCTATGGCTTGTTACCTGGGAGAAGAGACATTGTTCATAGAGCATGTGAGAGAACACTAATTTTCTGTGAACATTTATGCAAACAGAGTGTTTGAGGAAAGAGACACAAGGATGAGAAGCCAATTATATTTTTTAATTCAAATTAATATTTGCAGACTTCTTCTCCCAGTGTTTTCACAGCTCTGAATAATGCTGCCCTGATGACAAGGTTTGACATTTTTGTACTCTTGCAATTGATCTCTCCAATACAGATATTGCAACAGAAAAATTCCCTGTGGATTATTTCCTACTTCTTATATCTATTTCTGGAACCTGAAAAAAAGCAGCCATTATAGATCTCTTTTAGGTATGGAAGCTCTGACTTTTGCCACTACCTTTTAATGACCTGTCCTTTGGAGAATAAGGGTTTGGAAGATGTCCAATATAAAGTAGAGTACAAAATCCAATCCCAGCTTGTTCTGCAGGTTGGAAGGGGTGCCCTGTTGTCAGATTTTACTGATCATCTGGTTTAAGAAATATTGACATCATTTCACAGTTCTTGGCACTGAAACTGTCATGCAGCCAATGCAGGAGCAATGCCAGGTAAGAGGTGATGCATTATTCTGATTGCAAGCAGATGAGGAGACTAGATGAGCAGCTCTGTGGAGACTGGCAGCTAATACATAGTCCCAAAGATAAATATTATAAAATAAAAGAACAATTAAAAGAAAGCCTAAGAACTGAACATGAAGAGAAAGAAAGAGTCTCTGAAGAGAGCTGTGAGAACATAGCCATAGCTAACTCAGCCTCCACTGAGCTCATCAGGTTTATCTTATTACTCCTTTTTAATTGCTTTTAATAGAATTTGGGCTGGATGGCAGAGGGTAAACACATAGAACTCTGAATTAAGATTTTAATGAGTTATTTAATAGTTAACTGTATCTAAGTGCCATAACCAATTAGTGTGGTCAGCTCTGAGAGGCTGGAAGACAGAGAGGATCCAGTAACTAGGCTGTCAGACTTGCAAGCAAGCCTTCAGCTGCACAGGATTTGGATAGGTTTGCTGAAGGTTTGCATGGATGGAGCAGGAGGCTCTTGGGAGCTGCCACTTGCCTGTATGCCAACCAGATAGAGAAAGTTATTACTAGAGATGGGCAAATTCTGGCTTTGTTCCCCTCCTTTATGAGTAGCATTGACGCTGACTGCGTCCATAAGTCATTTGCCTAGCTGAAGTTAAGGTGACTCCACCACTCATCCTTTCTGCTCATCAGGAAAACTGTTCCTTGCCTGCTGGGTCTTTTAATGCTCCCTGGAATCTGGCCTAAGATCCAAAGTAACAGTGAGCAGAGAGTGGGAATCCAGCACTAGCCCTGTTTTGCCACGCTGCACCTTTGCCCGTTCATCTCCCTTGGAGGGGAAGGCAGGGCTCCAGGAAACTCCTTCTACATGGAACCTTTCAACCTCTGGCAAAGTATTTTGTCTGATCTTACAGTAATATTTTGTCTCTGGTGACTGCTTTCACTGGGCACCAGGGACAGCTATAATCTGCTCTTTATAATCCACTAATCCCAACCTAGACTTTTCAGGTGAATTTGAGGCAGTTTGAAGTTTTCTGCCATTAGTCCCTTCCCAGGTACTATTCAGTCATCTTGCACTGGTAGTGATGATACACAGAAAAGCAACTTTCACTTTCCAGAAGGATTTTAATTAGAGTATCTTTTTTAATGGAAGATGTCAGATTAGGAAATTTTTATTGACAGCATCCAGCCAGCTCTTAACCTAATTAATGTCTAATTGTGTCTATTTGACTATGTGTGCACACTTAAGGTAACCTTTGCACTACCAGTGGAGATCCAACACAGTCCAGATGTGCTCTCATCCCTGAAAGAGAGAAAGCTGGTGAATAAACCCTTGTAGCTGGGTTGCCAGCACTCCCTTGTGCCACCATTAACCTCTGTAGGCAGGTTGTAAGAAGTCTGTCTACTTCACTGGGAAAAAGGGACACACACTTGCAGCATCCCCTCCTAGGTGCAGCATGTCCGTTTTGGCACTCCACTCCTCCATGCCCATGAGAGGCACTGTGCCTGTCAGAAGCATAATGTGTCTTGACATTTGTTCCTTAATATAGCTCAGCCCCATAGGAACCTGATGTGTGGCTTCCTGTGCTAAAGAGGCTGCATTTGCTTCAAAGGCTTTCCTATCTGTCATGCTAAGTGTGCTGTGTGCTGCCCTCAAGGAAGGTTAACCTCTATGGGTTTGCTTCGAGTTGAGCTGCTGTGGCAAAAGGCTTTCCAGAAGAGATGCTTCAGGGAGGGTTAGATTCAAGGGTTAGGTTTGAGGAAGAGCTGCTTTTGAAAGGAGAGAATCCTAGGATCATTCTCGTTGGCAAAGACCTCTGAGATCATGGAGTCCAACCATGCACCCAACACTGCCATGCTCACCACTAACCCATGGCCCCAAGCACCACATCTATGTGGTTTTTGGACACTTCCAGGGATGGTGACCACCACCTCCCTGGGCAGCCTGGACCAATGCCTGATAACCCTCTTGGGGAAATAATATCTTCCTAATACCCAATCTGAACCTTCCCTCATGCAACTTGAAGCCATTTCCTCTTGTCCTATCACTCATTACCTGGGAAAAGAGATCTAGCTCACTAGATCACTCACTCTCACCTCACTCACTCTCACCTCACTACCACCTCCTTTCAGGTAGTTGTAGAGAGAGATAAGGTCTCCCCTGAGCCTCCTCTTCTCCACACTAACCAACCCCAGTTCCCTCAGCCATTCCTCATCTGGTGTTTCTACATAGCTTCAGACCAGCTAGCTCTTGGAAGTGTTCTCATCATGAACTCAGCACAGGTTAATCCACCTGTTTACTTAGCAAACTATATGGAAAATACACAGGTCACAACAGGAAAGTAGGAGACATTAGTCACAACAAAATATTTTTGATCTAATTTCTCTTAAAGCAAAAAATAAACAAAGAAACAATGGGCCTAAAAAAAAACAACACCAAAAAAACCCAAAGACCAAAAACCAAACCCACACTCCTCCAATCAAAATCCCCCAGGAAAACACCTAAACCCCTAACTTTTTTGGTTCTACTAAATAGAAGGGCATGGGTTTTTTTTGACATGAGAGGCTTCTTTCCTGCCTATAGTCTCCAGAAATCAGAACTATCCTTCAGCATGCTAGAGTCTGGCTGCAGTGTGAAAGGCCAGGCTGTGTTAGAAGGAATGGTAAGAAAAGCAGAAAGCAAGGCAGTGGTGGAGTCACCACCCCTGGAGGGCTTCAAAAACCATCTAGATGTGGTCCTTAGGGACATGGTTTAGTGGCATGGGGGTGATAGGTTGATGGTTGAACTTGATGATCTTAGGGGTCTCTTCCAACCCTCCATGATTCTGTGATCACTGAGCCCTTCCCTTCTGCTGAAGGATAACACCTGCCTGCACCCAAATTGCCTCTTGGCTGCTCCTGGTCCCACGACTTTGAGAAGTTGAGAGGGAGAGAAGAAGAGAAGAAGTCAGGTGTTTGGGGCAGAGCTGTACCTTGCCAGAGGAAACCTCAGTCCCAAGGGAATGCATAATGATTACAGCAGAAGATATTGACTGTAGAAGGCATTACCTGTTCCTCATGTTGGTACCACAGAAGATGAAAAAGGAATTGTAAGATAAATTTGAAAGCATACATTAATAATGTTGTTACATTAATTGAGTTTTGATAATTGACTCCTTCAAACTTGGCTTTATTAATTGTGTTTATGTTTCTTGGGAGATTCTTTCATCAAACAACTGTCTGTAAGAGAACTTCTTCAGATACCATCTTTTTTTTATCAAGCTACTATGGTTACTGACAGTTCTGATGATGACTTAGTATCCTGAGAGGGTAAAAACTGCTTTGATTCTGAGAATTTCAAGATGTCAGCTTGTTCCTTAATTAAGTTATACTGCAGATATTTATTTACTAACAATCACTTAAAAATGTAACTTTTAAAATGTTGACATTTGTTCTTGCAATCAATATTTTCAATAAACATGCCTAGAGTTCAGGGTGCATAGATAAACATGCCCAAATCTCTGTACACACATGAGCTTTCATTTAAAGAGACTATTTGCTCTGGGGTTCTCTATCAGGAAATCATTTTCTTTTTTGATGATATTTTGCATTACAGTTACTTCTGAATACAATTCTATTTCAGCTAGGTCCCATGTTGTGTGACCTGACCAAGGAGAAAACCTCATGGACTTTGTATTTTCTCCTATTTTTCCACATTTACAGTGATTTCCAGCCACAGAGTGTCAGATATTGTCTCTGAAGAGCAATACAGGGTGGTGCCTTCTCTGCTTCATTTGGAAAATCATCCATGATTAGACTCTTGTTCAATTAGCATTTATTTTACTTATGGTAAGAAATTATGCAGGGTGTTCTTAAGTAATAAAATATTCAGAAAAGACATGTGATTGTTCTGGGACTGCTCTAAGCTTATTTCACCTGAGAAAAACCAAATCCTAGGCTCCAACATTTCTTTTTCCTTTGTTTGCTTTATATCATTTAATATCTTGCTTGCTCTGTTATTTTTTTGCTGACAAAAGTTAGCAAAACTGGCACAAGAATAGTTATTGAAATAGCAAATGTGAAAATATAATAATTATTAAGAAGTAATTGGACTTAAATCATAAATTGCCTGATTCTGTCCCTGGTCTGAGATCCTTTTAGCCTGCTGTGCTCCTCTGGATGTATTCATTCTTGGACCAGTTAGTTACTCTAGCAGATTCTCATTTAAACTCTAAGAGCTTTCAGACAAAATCAGTTCCATCTTGAGGCAGTAGAACTGGAGAACATCTGGAGAGCAGAGGCAACAGAGAGCTGTGCAGCACCAGAGACCCAGGCCACAGGTTTGGGGTTTTTTAAGCCAAACTAGAGGATTCTTCTCCCCTGTCTGCAGCCTGAGCAGTGCAGCTGCAGCCTGCCTGGCACTCTGCATGGGTGACACACTGCAAAGGTTGACACAATGCTGGGAAAACAGGAGAGGAGTGAATGGGACTGGAAACTTCCCCCTTTGGGCTCAGTGGGGAGTCTCCAGAGTTGACTTCATCAGGGAGGAACTCATTTGGAGGCTTTGCTTAAAGTGACCCTGGGAAAGGAGCAAACTGCTGCCTCTCCATTGAGTTCTGCCTTAGGTTTTGTGGGTGTTTGTGGGGTGCTGGTTTGTTTTGGCTTGTTTGTTTGGGGTTTTGGGGGGTTTTCTTTTTAGTTTGGTTTTTTTTTTTTTTTCCCTTTAATCACTCTGTTAGCATGAATGTTGTTCAGTTTCTCATCCCACAAACCCAAACCAAGCTGGTCCTCTCCTTGCTTCCTACAGGATTTCTAGCAGCTCTCTAGTATTTTTGCCATCATTTCTGTTATCCAACTGCTCACACAACCCACATCTGCACACAAGAGCAAACATACACTTTCCAGAGCCAATTCCTCTACTGAAAATCACAGAAGTAATCAGAAGCTATAGAAATCTCAGCTACTTTGTCCCAATAGCTGTGGACGTGTTGATAATTTGTAGCCACACCCACTTAGGTTAATGATGCTTTGTTTCACCATCACATTTCTAGTATCCATGGCCCCAAAACACTCTTCTGCTGATCTCCAGTCCCTCATATCACAGATAGGAGAATCATAGAATCATCAGAGTTGGAAGGGACCTCAAAGATCATCTAGTTCCAACCCCCCTGCATGGCAGGGACACCTCCCACTAGATCAGGTTGCCCAAGGCCCCATCAAGCCTTGTCTTAAAAGCTTCCAGGGAGTTTATGTATCTCTTGATGCAAGCACTTACAGCAGTCTCAAAGGACACCTATACCAACAGGAATTGTTCCCAATGTCTCTTTTTGTTGGTGTTCTAAAGCATAATCTGCAATTATAAAATTTCATCTCTTATATCTTGGAAAAACAGATTTAGCTTGGAAATCTATATTGAAAACATTGTGTGAATGGTCATCTTTGTACTCCTGCAGTGCAAGCAGATAGACCTTTGCTGATACTTTTAAACTCCCTAGCCCAGTTTACTGAGCCCTATTGCTTTAGCCAAGTGAAGGAATCCTCTCATCACTCTGGGAAGTGTTGATTTGTTGACTCATTTATTATTAGCCATGATCCTAGCCCTACAAGCATGGGAACTCAGGTGAGAAGTAGTTTAGGACTCCCACAGATCAGCATTTACCCTCAAACACAACTTCATTAGCTACCTGCAGTGTAGCTGCCAAGTTCATTACAAGTTGGAAGTCACCCAAAGAGCAATGATGCTGACAGAAATGTGAACTAAATTATAATCACCAGTTGATGTGATGATAGTGGATTAAACAGATCACATTGCTGTTAGAAATAAAATAAAACTACATAAAATCAAATAATAAAATAAAATAAGATAAAATCAAATAATAAGATAAAATAAAGAGATAAATAAAGCAAGAATTTGGGAGAAACCAAATGCATACCCCAGGTCTAATGTAAAGCCAAGTCATGTAAAAGTCCTGCCCACATCCCCTGCAGCTTTGTCAACCTTGTCAGTAGTTGGATGACACCATTATCAGTGTCCTCCTTTCCCCTTCCTTTTTTTCCACTCTCTCTTTTATTCCAGCAGGTCATTTGAAGAGCTCCCCTCTCTGCCAGAGCAGCTGAGGCACAGTGAAACTGAAACCCCTGGGGCAGAGCTAGCTCCTCCAGCACCCCCAAAGCCCCACTCCCCACCTGCCCAGGCTCCCTGGCACTCTCAGCTCCTCTTTTCCACTCTCCAACTGGGCAGGAGACTAATTTGGCTGGGACTGGGGAGGCACAGATGGCACCAGGGGACTGTCTCCAAACAGCAGCTGCTCTAAACCTTGGGATTTTTGTCAGTCTCTCCAAAACAGCTCTGTTAACAGTTTGTGCAGTGGAAAGGGAAAGACATGTGAGAGACTTGGAGTTCTCAAGTTGTTAATATTAAGTCAGTGTGACATTTTCCCTTTCTTTTAAAACAAAAACCCCCATGGGTTCAGTTGATTCCCAAGTCCCCAGCTCCCAAGTCCCCAGCAGCTTTCCTCTGAGCTACAGCAGCACATTAAACTGAGATTACTGAAAGGTAAACTTAGAATAAATAAGGACTGGCATTTTTCTTGCTTCAAAAATGGATGGAATGATTCTTCAGGAAAGAAAATAGATGGCAACAGGTGAGGTCTTTGTGAGAAATCTGGAGTCTGTAAACAATGAGAAGAAGTAATCTGAAGGCAGAGACAATGCTTTTCTCAGGCCATGTATTCCACTGGGGGTAGGTCCTACTCCCTCCCCTATTTCTTGGACAAGGTCTGTTTCTGGGGAACAAGACTTTATGCAACATTCAGAGTTAAGTCTGAGAAAAGGAAAAATTCATGTTGTCCAAAATTGATAGTGTCTTAAAAAGAAAGTCAAAAGCTTCTACATATCTACATCTTGTTTGTAAACCAATTAAGTAACAAAGATCTTTATCTTTTTTCAAGTTAAGTTCCATATATTAAGCACGCAATAAAAAAATCATAGAATGGTCAGAGTTGAAAGGGACCTCAAAGATCATCTAGTTCCAACCCCACTGTCTGGCAGGGACACCAGCCACTAGATCAGGTTGCCCAGGGCCCCAGCAAGCCTGGCCTTAAAAGCTTCCAGGGATGAGGCTTCCACAACCTCTCTGGGCAACCTGTTCCACTGTCTCACCACCCTCATAGTGAAGAACTTACTCCTAATATCCAACCTAAATCTCCCCTCTAGCTTACACCCATTTCCCCTGGTTCTATCACTGTCTGACCTCCTAAAAAGTCCCTCCACAGCTTTCTTGTAGCTCCCTGCAGATACTGGAAGGCCACAAGAAGGTCTCCTGGGAGCCTTCTCCTCTGCAGACTGAAGAACCCCAACTCTCTCAGTCTGTCCTCGTAGCAGAGGTGCTCCAGTCCTCTGAGCATTCTCCTGGCCCTTCTCTGGACTCCCTCCAGCACCCCCATATCCCTGTTGGAACAGGGGCTCCAGAACTAGATGCAATATTCCAGGTGGGGTCTCAGGAGAGCAGAGTAGAGGGGGAGAATCACCTCCCTCCACCTGCTGGCCAAGCTTCTCTTGACGCAGCCCAGGATACGGTTGCCCTCTGGGCTGCAAACGCAAACTGGCAGCTCATGTTGAGTTTCTCATCCACCAACACCCCCAAGTCTCTTTCCTCAGGGCTGCTCTCAAGCCAGTCCTCACCCAGCCTGCACTGGTGCTTGGGATTGTCCCGACCCAGAATTGTGTCTTAAGGCAAGCAAGCTTAATCTTTTTCTGCTAATGTCCATGATTTTGTCCTTGTCTATGTTCCTGAAGTGTATCATGGCTCTGGGACCCAAAAGGTATTTTCCTGAATTACTGTCATTACAAATAGAATATGAAATCTCATTTGGAAAATGAAGAATGGCTGCTATGCACAGTTTCCTCCTATTACACATGTGTCTTAGCAGCTAAGTACACACTGGTACCTTTCCTGGTATATACAATTAAAGTGTAATTTCCTTGTGACAGAAATAACCACAGTGATGTTCATTCTCCACTGTATTGGTAAGCATGCTGTACCTTCTGTCTGTGAACACAGCAGCAACAGAAAAAGGCAGCAGTTTAATATCTGATATTTGTCATACTTGAATAGCACAAATATTACTTTCCTCTCCCATACTAATGATGAACCATTCACTTATTTCACTTGAGTGTGAAAAATCCATGGAAATGTAGTGTATTCTTCCTTGTACTAATGGATTTGCCAATCCATTCAAACACAAACCACTCTATCTACATATCTGTGCCTGCACCCACCCACTTCCCATTATGCTTTATCTCTTTTATGAGTCTTAGCTGCTGGATTTTATGCCTCTTCCAAAAAAAAAGAAGCAGCAAAAAAACAAATTTGTTTGTAAAATGCCTCCAGGAAAGCCTCCTAGTAGAGTTTCAAGTGTAGATCTAACAATCTACAAAACTCAGCATAACTCCACAGGCATTAGAGTCCTTGTTATTGATGAATCTTGGGGTCAGATTCAGCTAGTGCTAAGGGATACTTACTCCTGGGAGTGAGCTTCTTAAATCCTTTGGCCTTCTCCCACAGCTAGCAGTGGGTTTCATGAGCAAGTGCTGCATTATGTAGCTCTGAAGTTCCACCCTGACAAAGTGAAATCACAGAATCATTAAGGTTGGATGACAGCTCTTAGATCATCAATTCCAACCATCAACTTGTCACCCCCATGCCACTGAACCATGGTCCTAAGGACCACATCTAGATGGTTTTTGAAGCTCTCCATGGATGGTGACTCCACCACTGCCCTGGGCAGCCTGGGCCAATGCCTGACAACTCTTGCTGGGAAGAAATTATTCCTGATATCCAATCTAAACCTCCCCTGGTGCAACTTGAGGCCATTTCCTCTTGGCCTCTCACTAGTAACACAGGAGGAGAGACTGACCTCTATCTCACTCCAACCTTATTTCAGGTAGTTGTAAGGAGACATAATGTCTGCCCTCGACCTCCTCTTCTTCACACTAAACAACCTTCCTTCAGCTGTTCCCCATAAGACTTATTCTCCAGACCTTTCACCAGCCTCATTGCCCTTCTCTGGACATGCTCCAATGCCTCAGTGTCTGTCTTGCAGTGAAGGACCCAAAACTAAACCCAGTACTTGAGCTTTGTCACTAGTAACAAGTACAGGAGGATAATTGCTGCTCTGGTCCTACTGACCACACTATTGTTGATCCAAGCCAGGATACTGTTGGCTTTCTTGGCCACCTGAGCACTCTGCTGGCTCATCTTCAGCTGTTGTCCATCAGCACCTCCAGGTCCTTCTCTGCCAAGAAGCTTTGCAGCCACTCTGCCCCAAGCCTGGAGTGTTGCATGGGGTTGTTGTGACCTAAGTGCAGGACCCAGCACTTGGCCTTGTTGAACCTCAGCCCATTGGCCTCAGCCAATCATTCCATGCTGCAATGGGATGATGCACTCAGGCCTTGTAAAGCACAGTGCTGACCTGTTAAGCTGACTGGTTAGCTTGGATGTAAGATATGAAGCCAGCTGGCAGTGTGACTGAAGGGCAACTGATAAAGACTGGATGGATGGAGAAATGTCAGCCCTGGTTACTTAGCTTCTTGCCAGTCTTCTATGGGTGTGGTACTGCCACTGTCTCCCAGAGGTTTGGATTATAGCTAGTCTGAGAAGAGTCAAGCAACTTTTTAACCTCATTTGAGGAAAATTGGAGGAGTGGCTGGAGTGGAATGAAAAGCATTGTTCAGGGAGTTTCAGAGAACATCAGGAATGGAGTTAAAAATACCTGTTTCCTGCAATCCATCTCTCTTTTGCTAGGTTGATTCTCCAATATGGCAACAGAAATACTCACTTTTTCCTTTGGGTAAGCACTATCAGGGAAGTAAAATTGAACTGGAAGGCAGTGTTCACTTTCTAAACCACATCCCCTTGTCTGTGGTGATCTGTCAAAACCCTTAGCATGGAAAACCTGAAAACTAACAAAAGCATTCTGTATGCACAAAGAAGTTCCATGGCTAGTTATCTATTTAGATTTTAAAAGGCCCAAATTGTACTTGTGCTCCTAATTCTAATGGCAATGTGTGTTAGAAAATAACACTAAGTGGCATAAAAAATAAATTAAATGGAGATGATTTTTTCCCCTTCCTTGCCCCTACACTCCCTAGAGCTAAATAACTGAAGATCAAAGCACAACACAGCAAAAAACAAAAGGCAGTAACCATAAAATATCTTCTAGCTGTTTTTCTTTATGACACAGAAGTTGGAAGCCCTGGACTCTTCTTAAGAAAATTCTAGGGTGATTCCCCAAATCCAAGAGGTATGGCTAGAACTCTCCACACCAGAGGGTTTTCCTGGCTCCTGGTTTATCTGAGGAGGTGTTTGAACAGCCAGTGATGGATGAGCACCAACCACTGGGATGAGTCAATGAGAGGAAATGAATACATCATTAACTAAGATGAATTCACTTGAGCCAACCATCAAGACAGGTTAAAATATACCCTGGTTGCCAAAGAGGAAAGATACAGCAGTAGGCACAGGCATAATGCCCATATTTTGCTGGCTCTAGAAATGTATTACAGAAGAGCTAAACTTGCTTCTCTGCTAGGTATCTCAGAGGCAGTCAGTTGGGAATGACAACAAAGCTACCAAGTATTCATCATTATTGAAGGGGAAAATCCAAACAGAATTAATGTCTGGAAATCCCCTGAGTTTTCAACAGCTTTTTCTGCTTTTAATTTCAGATGCATTTGGTACAGTTAGTATGGAACAGAGCAGCCAAGGTACCAGGCTATGAAAGCAGTCATTGGTGTCTCACCACATGATGTTCAGCTTTAGGCTCTAGCATCAAGCCACCCCATCCTTGGCTTGTTGTTCACAAAAGCCAAAAGCTGTACATCTTTTGGTACCTTCTGAAAACTTTCCCCCTGGACTGGGCACTTCTGAGGCCACACCTCAAGTCCTGGGTTCATTTTGGGCCCTGCACTGCAAGAAAGACATTGAGGTGCTGGAGTGTGTCTAGAGAAGGGCAAGGAGGTTGGTGAACAGGCATTTTAAACACTTTTTAAAAGATTACTTTCTTATTGCTTCCTGGTGGATAGGTTGAGAATAAAGTGCATTTTGGGTGTGCAAGTGTGTGCCTGTGTTTGGAGGTGGAGCAGACAGTGCTGGGCTTCATGCTTCTGTGTTTATGCTGCTGATCCCCAAGCTGAACAACCACCACAGGGGTCTCTGAACAATCCTGGAGTAACTTCAGTGATCATGGTGGTGTCATGCTGAGCACCAGAAGGTCTAGAGGGGCCTGGGAGAACTTAAAGAGAGATCCATACCTTCCAGTTGTCTGCTTCTCAAGAGTGTGTAGCCTACCAAACATCCTAGCATGATGTTTTTAACTCTAAAGAGCACCTTAAACTGCCTTGGTTTGGCATGGGGGTGTCTCTAGCTCTCTGGAAAACAGACCTAGTGCTCTGCCAGTGCTGCTGCTCCTGGGTGAACATAAGAAAGGAGCTGTGACTCACGGTCTGTGACCTGACCACCTCTGCTCAAAGGAATGCCAAAAAGCTCAGTCACCCTGCTGTCTGTAGGCAGTGGATTTACAGGTACTTGAGTAGCTCAAGTTCACAGAATGTAGCTGGATTTGTCTGGGTGGTGGCATTCAGTTTCCACAGAGAAGCTTTGCTTTTCTTTTCTTTTCTTTTCTTTTCTTTTCTTTTCTTTTCTTTTCTTTTCTTTTCTTTTCTTTTCTTTTCTTTTCTTTTCTTTTCTTTTCTTTTCTTTTCTTTTCTTTTCTTTTCTTTTCTTTTCTTTTCTTTCCTTTTCTTTCCTTTTTTCTTCCCTTCCCTTCCCTTCCCTTCCTTTCCCTTCCCTTCCCTATTTAATTCTTATTTGGAGGAGCCACAGTTGAACTTGTATGCACACCTAGAGTGGAAAACTGGACACCTGGCTCCTGTGTTTACATTGAGAATCCCCCAGGCCACCTGAGGAAGTCCAGTGACCCTTTGCTGCCTCCACAAAGAGAGAACAAATAGGATGATCTCAGTAGGAAAGAGATGGAATGAGAGAGAAGCTGCACCCCAGCAACTCCTATCCTCTTCTTTGCTCATAGACTTCTGTGTTATGCTTCAGCACACATCTGAGGTTGCTCAGACAGTAGAGCTTTCTTCCTAGGAAGATCTCTCCCCATGGAGGGAGATGCAAAGGGCACACAGCAATTAGAGATGCCACTCATGCAGGAGCACTCCAGAGTATGTTCTGTAATGATTTGCAAGCAAAACAATGACATAAATTTTCAAGTACTGTGGAAAAAGAAGCCTTCTTATTTCTCATTTCATTTCACTCTTACCTCACAGCAAGAATTTCTGTGGCCAAAGAATTTGGCTTACCCAAGACTCCTGTACAAAAGGTTAGTCCAGGCTTTAGTGTCACATCTCTACTGTCCATAGAGGTAGGCACTTCCACAGCTGCCCATGGCAGCTCTGATAAACTCTGTTAGATGTTTAAACCTTGATAAATTTCCTCTGGGTGCCAACACCCAAACACATGCAAAAAAGAGAGCCAGGCTACTTCCTTCATAAAAAGCCAGGCAATTCATATCTCTTTAATGTGAATTCATATGCAATTTAATTCATATTTCCTAGTGAAGTGAACAAAAGTAGATAATTAAAGGAAGTCCCTTAATAAAAAAGAGATAACTACCCAAAAGAGAATGTGCTTAATCTCCATGAAGAGAGATTTTTTTGTCCTTTGAGAAGATTAAAGAAGGTGGGTGCACAAACCACATGGATTGAAGGGATTCATTAATGCTGTCAATGCTTTGGATATCTTTATTGAGTCTCTCCATGATGAGAAGACTGCCTTGAATGCCTTCTAGTATGTTGCCTGTGAGAAGATGTGTGTAGAGGTTTTTGTGACCACATGGAGTCCAAGTTTCAAGGGCAGGCAGCTCCCCTGGAGCCATGGTGCCCCTGAAGGCTGAGGGACAGCTTGTGTCACCTCTTGTCCTGAAGAACAAGATGGAAAAGGTGGTCTGGGGCAAGGCTGGGCTGTGGCATAGCCTTTTTGCTCAGATCTGCAGGGCAGTGGGATGGGGGAAGAAAAGAAGTGAAAATAAAAGCTCCATTAAGGGTGGCACAGTCTTAATGACCAGCAGAGCTTCCCAACAAACAGGGATCTCATCCTAAACAAACCACAAAACACTTTAGTATTTGCTTTTTTTCCTTCTTGCTGATTTTTTTCTTTCTTTGCTTTTTTTGGGTTTGGTTTAGTTCTTTTTTTTTTTTGGTTGGGGTGGGGTTTTTTTGTTCTTTTGTTTTGTTATGTTCCCAAGTATTTTAAAGGAGAGAGAAAGAATTTCAGCCTTTCATAGTAATCTTTGGAAACACCTTGCTTCTCGTGAGAGCCTCCAGCAGCCCTCCCACACCCTTTGCTGTCCAAATAAACCTTCCAAGGGAATGTTCTTTACATTCCCTCTTGAATGTGGAGAGAAAAGATTGCTCCAGCCCAGCCTGCTGCCTGTTGACCACAGTGTTTCCTGTTATTGTGAAGGAGTCACAGGCCTGTCTTCAGTCCAGATCTGCACAGTGGTGGTGTCACAGATGTTTTTTCAGGTGTGAAATTCCTGTTGGCCACACAGGCTGGCCACACAGGATAAAGCCAGCATCTTCAGCCTGCCTCAGCATGATTGTTTGCTCTGGTGCTGTGCTGAACCAGCTCCTCTTCTTGCAGCAGTGATGAAACTAGGGAATGTGTAAGGGAGTTTAAAACCCTTCCTGTTGCAAGAGAAACTGTTCTGCAAATCTGAGATTTCACTTTTTGTTCTCTTTGTGGGTCAGCTAGGGCAGAGGGAGAAGGCCAGGGAATAGTGAGTTCAAGGACTGCATGGTAAGAAAAGCTTTCCTTCTGTTGAAAGAATGTGCTTGAACTTTCTCCCTGGAGAAGATTTATCTTGCTGGGATTCCAAGGACCCTTAAAAAAGCCAGCATTAGAGAGCCACCCATGCAAGAGAGCAGCAAAGCAGCTGCATAACAACACTGACATGGTCGGTGCTTGCAAATCCAGGGTAGTGTTGTGAGAAGGTCACTGTGAGGAGATATCCTGCTGTGCTAGAGATTATTGCAGGTGCTGTGGGTGTACCCACAATCAGATCATACCACTGATGGCAGGGAATTATTAGATGTGATTCTTCCCTCTATCAACCTGGAAAGAACTCTGCATTCCATAAACTTATTTAACCCTGGCATAAGTGCTTTTGCAGAGCAGTAGCTACTTCACTGGGTAGAAAACACATCTCACTGCCACTTTGGTGTACTGTCAGAAATGTGTTTGCCTTTTTCTTTCCAGTACAAAATCGTTCTTACTTCACAAGCACTTTGTTTGTGTGAGATAGATAAGGATATTCTTCCCTCTCAAAGTGCTTGTTTGGGTGAAATGCAGCCTGGTCTGGTATTGCTTTTCCAGGCAAATGTGACAAGAGAGCTGTGGGCTGCTGTACAAGTGAAAAACCATTCCTCAAATGTGCCTGTGGAGAAAGAAAGCTGCAAGGCTTTGGACCTGCTATGGTGATGAAGGCAAAGTAAGAGTTCAGATGATCCATTTCTCCATTCCTCCACTGGACAAGAGTTCTTCTGTCTGTTGGAGACATTCCTGAAGCTGACAGAACAGTCAATACTCTGTAGGCAAAAGCAGTTGTTGAATGTGGTCCATGGGAAAATAAATGGTTATTTGGCATGTTTCTGAAATGTCATCAGCTCATCCCTGCTATTGTCTGTTTACTTGCACCATTCTTTGGTGGATTCATAGGAGCAGAGATCTAACACCAGGGAGCAAGCCCAGAAAAGCATGAGGGAGTGCTGAAGAGAATCATGACATTTTGTGAACAGTATCCATGTTTACCTTCCATGCTGAACCTTCAACACATTCTGAGAAACTCTATAGCTGTGGGAGAGGGAGGATGATGAGAGCATTCATACATTTCCCTTCTTTTGGGAAGATTTTTTTATTATGATGATGATTTTTACCCTGGAGAAAAGAACAGCACTGAAGGAACAAAGTCCTGAGCTCCCTCTCTGATTCATCAGAAACCTCACCAGTCTGTTACTCCAACACAACAACCCTCAGCTCACACACATGCACATGCATACAAATCCATGGAGCTGTGTACACATGTTTCTGAACAACTATCACTCACAGGAGACTTTTGTCTCCTCAAGCCATGAGAAAGTCAAAAGGCTAGATCAGCTTGGGCTGGACACAGAATGCAACACTTTATTTTTACACACCATCTTTCATGCAAACAGAAGGTGAAATTCTTCAAAGCCAGTTTATCTCCACATTCCTGAATGGTGCAGCTCAAGGGCTCAGCTTTACAGGAAGCATCTGTAGGGGTTGCAGGGCAGGGGTGAAGATGGAAACAATGGCCAAGTTTCAGGAGAATGATTGAGTACTGGAAAACTGGGAAGTTCATGCAATGGGATATGCACTTTTTTAGGCAGTTGGAGAGGCTCTGCCCAGTGAGCAGATGACTCCTGGAAGGAATTTGAAGAGAATTAGAGGGAATGGCTATTTCAGCTGGCAGAAAGGAATCAAAATAGAAGGCCAGTTCCTTAGGACTGTCTCCTTTCAAGTCTGAAATATATTTCCTTTCTGCCTTGGATCTTTTGTATCCAAGAGCTCTTTATCAGCTCTGTAATAACAGTCCAGAAGGAAGGTTTCATGGGGGAGAAAATGGGGTGTGCTCTGCTCACAGCCCCTCCATCCCTCAGGCTGAGGTGAATGAGACCTGAAAACTCTTTGTCTGTTATGGATTTCTGCTGCTTGGATACTTTCTAAGCCTATCTTAACCTCCCCCAAAACTTCCTGCCTGCTCTCCTGCAGCAGGATTCTGATCTTCCACCTTGTAAACAAGCCTCCCTTAAGTATTTCCTATTAACAGCAGGAACAACATATAACAAATCTAGGATTATGAACACTAGAATGGAGTTTGGACACTGACAAACTGATGCTGATTCTGTTTTAGGCACTAGTAGGCATAGCTATATACTGATAAATGGCAGATAAAGTGACAGGACTGGCAAAGAGCATTATGTAGAACTGAGGAAAAATCAAATTACAGAAGCTTGGTTTTTAATTGTTTTCATTATGACCTCTTACTAGTACTAGGCAAAGCTGCATACACAATGTCTGTTCAATAGGTGTGATTTTGAGAAGTAATGAAAATCTCCAGGTCCCACTTGAAAATAATAAGTGCAACAAGTTTTTGAGCATCAGATTTTAAGATTGCTCTGAGAAGTTCAACCTTTACATGTAAAACTCAATCTTGGATCATGTGGTGGAAGCCTTTTTGGTCTCATTCTGGCTAAATTTTTCTAATGATCTTGTTCTTTCCTAAATTTTCTCTCTTTTGGGCTGTGATCCTCTTTGTTTCCTCTTTCCTCTTGTACAGTTTTTCTTTAACTTCCATTTCTTTTCTGATCCACAGTAATGTATTATTATTAGTAATTCTTCCAGAGGATATAGGCCATAGCTACTCCATGTCTAGTAAGAAAACCATCCCAACACTTAAGTCTCCATGCAAAGAGCTCAGTTTTCTGTTTCCATAAACAGCAATGATGATGTTAATAGGATTTGTAAGACTTCAAACTCCCCAGAAATCAGCATCTGCCATGAAGAACTTGCATACAGAAACACATCTCTCAGCTTGGCTCATCAGTGGCCTTCCTATCTTTCCAGGGATCAAAAATGAAAGAAAAAGAAAGGCAAGGGGAGTTGGTAGAGGAGCCTTTGATCTGCTGTGCTCCCTCCTTAGCTGGGTTAGATGACCAGGAATCCAGACAGCAGCTGGGACATTCAGCAACAGCAGCAGTGCCTAGCTACAGGCAAGAAGCAAGGACATAGCTGTATAGCAGGGTATATGCTTTATGGTTTTAAAAGGGGCAAGTAACCACTTATTTGGTGCCTTAATAAGTCAAGGAGCTTGGGAATGACAAATTGAATTTCCAGTTATCTATTCAAAACCAGATGGTCACATTTCAAAGCACTTTCTTGCCAGCATGCTAACTGGAAAGGTCAGGCAGTGCTCTCAGCTAAGGTCTCCTATTGTTTGTGATTTCTGCTTGCAGGCTGAGAGCAATGAGCAATACCCTGCACATTTTTTAGCCTGTGGTACTAGACCCTTTAATCTGACATAAATATGGCCTGCCACCCCCAATTGGGTGGTGTTCTTTCTGCTCTGGGGAGGCAGGAGAACTGGTGCAGCTGGGTGGGGATCTGACTCACCCCACAAATGCTAGTTGTGATAAGTTGGTGGTGGTGGGGACAGGCAATCTGGGGGAAGATGGGCCCATCCTTTCTGTCAGCAGGCAGCATTTGCATCAGACCATGGTGTCTGACAGAGAGCCTCGAAGTAAAATCTCCTTCAGCTTCCTGGGTGAATTTGAACTATTCTGTAGGTTGGTGCACTGGCACTCTCAGGCCTTCACTGCATTGCTGCCAA
Source organism: Galbula dea (assembly GCA_013399015.1). Lineage (NCBI taxonomy): Eukaryota > Metazoa > Chordata > Aves > Piciformes > Galbulidae > Galbula > Galbula dea. The sequence continues at coordinate 78,428 of VWZX01007027.1, read as the reverse complement.
GTGCAATCAGCTCTCTGGAAAGCATTTCACAGCATGCAATGCTAAATCAGCCAAACCAAGCTGTGACCTCCTTAGCAGAAATATACCTGGATGTCCTGGCAAAGGCTGCTTGCTCAAGCAAATGATCACATGTTAAACAGAAGGATTTGGAGATGCTTCAAGTTTATTGTTCTCCTTGGTTTGCTTGCCAAAGCAGCAGTGCAAGTAATCAACTCTTCAGCCACATCTAAATTCTAGCAGTAGGGAAAAACTTGTCTAATAAATCTTTTTTTCCTATCTCCTATCTGATTTTAACTTCCCACTCACCTACACATTTCTAATATCTGAAAATAAAGATTCATCTAGTAACAGAGCAGTTAAAGGTGCAGAGACTCTTTTACAACCATATCTCATTGTTCTTCTCCATTCCATCACATCAGTCTTGCCTGTTCTGACTCCTTAAGGTAATTCCTCTTTCCTATTTTTCTATTTAGCTGCTGTAGCATTCTTTACCACCTGACTTTCTGAAGTTCTCTCCACAAGCCCAGGTTTGCTCCACTCACTGACTTCTGAGGGTTTCTCTTCAGCCTTTTCCCTTAAGCAAGGTTGAAACACACAGAAGGGAAGAAGAATCTTCTGGCAACACCAAGCTGCAGCTTCTGAGTCTTTCTTTTACCAGCCTTTCCCTGCATCCTCTCCCAGGGATATGTACACACAGACTGTGAAGGAATTTCAGTTCTAATCTCCAAAGAGTTAACTGGCAGGCTGAGATCTAACAGAAGGAGCCTCATTGCAGGGAAAGGGAATTTTTCTTGCATGGTCTCTACCACCACTTTTCCTCTTTCACACACAGCCTTGGTGGATCCTTTGCAGCAGGTGTCACCTGCCCAGGGCAGTGGTGGAGTCACCATCCCTGGAGGCCTTCAAAAACCATCCAGCTGTGGTCCTTAGGGCCATGGTTTAGTGGCATGGGGGTGGTAGGTTGATGGTTGGACTTGATGATCTTAGAGGTCTCTTCCAACCCTCATGACCCTGTGGTTCTGTGGAGTGGTGGTGAATGTTCTAAGCATTCTGTGGCAGCACAGTGCTATGAATGCTAGAAGCATCATCTGTGGCTTCTGATATGGCTTTTTTACTTTAGGGTTTGTGTTTGGTGGTTGGTCTTTGTTTTATTTTGTGTTGTTGTTGGTTTAGGCTGGTTGTTAAATTGTTTGGGGTTTGCCTTTTTGGGGGTTTTTTGTTTGGTTGGTTGGTTTGGTTTGGTTTTGTGTTTTAAACACCTCTTCTGACAGCAAGCAGAACACTGATTTCTCCTATCTGAACTAGAGCTGCCTTCAATCAGCAGTGCTAGAAGCACTTGCGTAGCCATGCTGAGCACTGCTGCAATACTACTTGTTCTCTCCCACAAAAAGCTGTCCCATGACCCCCAGCCCATTCCCAGTGAGGCTGGGAGGCTGCACCTAGTGCTGCCATGTACAAATCTGGTCAGGCTCCAAAGCACTCCCCAGGTTCCTCTTCTTCACTGTGCTCAGTGGCAAAAAAATCCCCAAATAAATAAAATAAAAGATGAAAATAGCCTAAGTTGGTTTTTTTTTTCCCAGATAAAGGATAGCCAGAGGGGTCTGCTCAAGGTGGGTGTGTGGCTGTGCACATGTATGTGGCACAGCCTGAACCAGACATTGCCTAACAGGTTGCTGAAGAGAGTGAAGGAATCACAAACCACCTACCTCTCCTGTTTTCTTTCTCACATCAAACCTCAGGACCTTTGAAATGAAGCCAGTGAGATGCCATTTCTTCACAATAAAAGGGGTTAGAGCTCAGGATTGGAAGTTTCTCTTTATTCCCCACAAGAAGATGTGTGATGATTAGAATAAAGCAATCAGTTCTCTGAGTGGCTTCTAGCATCTTCCCAACCACTTCAGGGGATACTTCTGCTGTCTGATGAGCCTCATATTTGTCCTGGGAATCCTTTATCTCCTAGCTGTTGGTTTTTCTTTTCCTATATTTTTTCATTGAAGTGTTTTTTTTTTTCCCAAATGCCTTTAAAAGAATCACTGCTATTATAAAGATATATTTCAGATACTTTTAGAACTCAAATACTTCCATTATTTATCTTGAGTTAGACCTGAATGGTTTTACTTTGACCCATACTTATGGAGCCATATCTTTCCCTTGTCTGCAGGGCTGAAAGACAGAAGTAGCTTTGCTTGGATAAATATTTTCCTTTTATATAGTCACTGTTGTGCTGTTTCAGCACAACAATTTGGCAGGGGTTTTTTGTGTGGTGGGTTGGTTTTTATGGTTGTTGTTTGTTTGGGTTTCTTTGTGTTTTGTGGGGGTTTTTGTTGTTTGTTGGGTGTTTTTTTTTCCAGGTGTCTATTCATTAATCATTGATTAAGAAATATCTCTCAAAGCTTAAGTCTGAAGGCAGCTGTAATCAAGCAAGGCCTTTGATTCACTTCCTTTGTTTTCTTAGTTTGAACAATGCATTCTCTTACCCCATTTGGGTTTTGCAATGCCTGGAGTTTTAAACTACTGTTGAATGTGCTATTATTATCTTTGAAAACACCCAGGGTATGATTGTATCTTGTGAAGCTATTTCTATTTACATATCACAGAATCACAGAATCACAGAATGTTAGGAGTTGGAAGGGACCTCCAAAGATCATCTAGTCCAACCCCCCTGCCACAGCAGGATTCCCTAGACCAGGTCACACAGAGGTGCATCCAGATGGGTTTGGAATATCTCCAGAGAAGGAGACTCCCCAGCCTCTCTGGGCAGTCTGTGCCAGGGCTCTGGCACCCTCACTGTGAAGAAATTCCTACATGCATTCACAGGGAATCTCCTATGCTTCAGCTTACAGCCATTGCCTCTTGTCCTGTCACTGGGCTTCACTGAGAGGAGCCTGACCCCATCCTCCTGATACACACCCTTCACATATTTAAAAGCATAGATGAGGTCACCCCTTAGCCTCCTCTTCTCCAAGCTCAAGAGACCCAGCTCCCTCAACCTTTCCTCATCAGGAAGATGTTCCAGCCTCTTCATCATCTTGGTGACTCTGTTGCTGGACTCTTTCCAGCAGTTCCCTATCCTTCTTCAACTGAGGGGCCCAGAACTGGACCAGTACTCCAGATGTGGCCTCACCAGGGTAGAGTAAAGGGGGAGGAGAACCTCTCTTGACCTACTGACCACACCCCTTCTAATCCACCCCAGAATCCCATTGGCCTCCTGGCCACAAGAACACACTGCTGGCTCATGCTCATCCTTCCATCCACCAGGACCCCCAGATCCCTTTCCCCTTCACTGCTCTCCAACAGGTCAGTCCCCAACCTATACTCATCCATGGGGTTGGTCTTTCCCAGGTGCAAGACTTGACACATGGCCTTGTTGAATCTCATTCAATTTCTCCCTGCCCAACTCTCCAGCCTCTCTAAGTCTTGCTGAATGGCAGCACAACATCCACTGTGTCATGGCAAATGAAAACTGGAATTTTACTGTAAAGGAAGACTGAATGACAGTGCCTAATTCTATTACCTTCCATGCTGCCCAGTTTTCATGGTTGTGATGTCCTGGGGTGCAAAGGAATGACAAATCATGTTCTTGATGAGGAATTCTTTGCCTTTTCAAAAGAAATTTCAAGTGATAGTTCTTTTTTTTGTTTTCCTCTCCAGTTGATGTAATTTGGTGTAGCCTGATTTGAGCCAGCAACATGAGGAAAGGTTTGGGATTGTTGGCTCATGCCCTTTGGCAATCATCTCCTGGCAGCTTGCTTGGGTCTGCAGTAAGTAGACAGTAGAGGGGACAAGCTGATTGCTGTGGAAATACATGACCAATCTGCTTGTTTAGTCCAGATTTTGGAAAGGGAATCCTTTTGCATAATGTGATTTACAGATGTTCTGAGCAAAGCATTTCTCTCTTCCTATTTATTTGTACCAGTGTTTCCCCCTTTTATCTACCATGAAGAGAATCAATGGTAGAGATGTGCCTGCTTAGAGCTTTGTACAGTACTCACCAGCAGACAATCACTGCCCTGAAGAGCTTAAAGGCTAAAAATACCTCAGCTAATGCTTCAGCTTTTTCAGCCTTCAACATTCTCAAGATTTTCTTCTTGTTTTGTCTCATGTAACACACCTCAATTGTCAGCTGCCAATCAAAGCAAACCAGCTTGGGTCCTCTCTGTGAAAATCACCTGGCAGAAGGGTAACAAATTCATTTTTACATTTGAAAACACCTGTGGGTTCAATCCAGCATTCACTGAAGAGCAAAGCCAGAATCCCATCCTTATGATCCCACCTAAGTAACTTTGCCTGGCTGCTGCTAGCCATACCAGAAAGCATCTGCAAGCACTCAGGCTGCATTACCTGACTTCCCTCTTGCTAGAGAGACCAGGTGAGTTGTAGCAAACAAGTAGAGCTGTAGTTGTAGATGAGGTCACCTGGGTAAAACATCCATCTGCCTGATGCTTTCATGAATATATCTGTGCATTTGAAGCAATGAAGCAAGCCTCAATTTTAAAGCTGTGATGCATGTTTTTGGCCATCAGGACTGTCAGCAACAAGGTGAAGATGAGAGTGATCTGCCAGGTTAATGCTAAGCAAATGGGAGGACAAGAGATGACATCATGTGCTAATGGGGCTCAAGAAGAATGAGAAAAGAAGGCCAGACTTGAGCAGGATGCTTTGCAGTTCACTGGATGCTGCAGCTTTATTTTGGTTGTGAGTGCTTTTGGTTTTCTGTCTCTGTGGTTTCTCCTTTCTAAGAACATCAGTCAGCACTGAGCTGTAGAGTCTCAGGTTCTTTCTAGGGATTAAGCTGCAGGTTTAACTTTTGGGCTGGCAGAAGGACCATCTGTTCAGGGTAGTCTGCAGGCAGACTGGAGATGTGTCTGTTGTGAGAGTGCAAAACTCACTGTAAGAGAAGTCTTAGTAATTTTGGTCTGGTTGTTAATTTTGTTGTTGCTTGAGAGTTCCTTCTAAAGGATGAAATCTTCATGTCCTGTCCTATATATGGGGATCTAAGGGAGGGCAGATTCTGCTTGTCCTTCAGAGTGTTTGAACTGTATGATGACTACAGGGTTGGGAAGAAATGGAGATGTTCTCTCTCCCAAAACTACTGCCATACTGTGGTGGCTATAGCAGCTTAACAGCTGGGAGAAAGGCAGCACTGTGCCTTGCAAGCAAAGCTTTACACTTTCCATCTCCTCAGCACATGCCTTGTGCTGACACCCCTTCCCCATCAGCTACATTCTCATCCCATTAAGTTACTCTATAGAAAAAGTTGTTCTTTTGCTGTCCTGTCTGCTGTGAACATGATGCCACAAGCAATGGCAGAAGCTCTGACCTGTGCTGGTACCAACCCCAGCTCTCAAGGACTACTTCTACTGCATAAACCAGGATTGCTTCTCTGCCTTGATGTGCTCCTGGATTACTGAGCTAGTTCTCATGCTTTCTACACTTCAACCTCCATATCCTCCATTATAGGGATGACCTTTACCTTCACCTTATTATTCTTATCATTTTCAAAGGTCTGAAGTTCTTACTGTCATTAAAAATATGTTGATTGTGGTTCATGGGAAGTAAAGAGATAGGACCATAAGACTACTCCTGGAGGCTCAAATCCAAAAGAAGGGTTAAAGGTTGAAGGGAAAAAGAAGGAGACACAGAAAGGGTCACCAGCTACAATGCTACAGAGTCCTCCCATCCCTCCTCCATCTGTTGTCAACACCAAAGGTAGGATACCAGCCATACACGACTCACAGAGATCTCCTAGCTGTTGACCTTAAGGTATACCTTGTGCTCCTCAGGCACTGACTTTAATGGTTGCTTCTCTGCAGTCCTTACCTTTTGTTGGGAGCCTTATATTGGTTTATTTCTGTGAAGTGTTAGTGAATGTTAGGAGCCAGGTGGAATGAAAGTGTTCTGATGTGAAACACTGTGGAACTCACTGAGAAAGAAAACTAGAAAAGGTTGTAAAATACTGTTGCCTTTAAAGCAAGCTGTTTTCAACTTCAGGTTGGTATGTTCAGGAGGAGATGTGCTGGAAATCCCTACCTAGAACAGCCATGGATTTGAATCACAGAGACCTGATGCAGATTAAAAAGAGACAGCCATAAACCTGTGACATTTTGCATACCTGTTCATCACTCCCTGCTTCCCTGGGCCTCCCTTTGGGTGCAGATCTTGCAGTATCCCCTAACTGAGGAATGATTTCTGTGTGCTGCTGTTGGTCACAAGGGCCTGAGCCCTCCCTGTGGGGAGATGAAAACACAAGGGAAAGGGAGAGGCTGGCAAACTGGCATGGAAAGGCTTCAGAACTGTCCTAACAACATGACAATAACTTAAGTTAGAGCCTTGCCTGCAGCAAGCACATCAAATTCCACAACATCCAAAGAAGCTGCTGCATTTTAGAGCACTTCAGGTACAGAGGAATGAGAGAACAACTTGGTACCCATCAGCTTTACCTCTCTGCTCCTCAGAGCTCCTTGGCCCTGTTAGCTGGGCTGCCTGAGCTGCCTCTGAGCATGCCAGAGTATCTTTCAGTCAAATTAACTCTCTGAAGGATCCATGTTCCTTACTGTAATTTCCCAGCTTGTGCAGATTTGCTCCAGATCAGGCATGGATGCATGATTCCAGGTCTGCTGTGTTAACTGGAGAGAGGGATATGCATGCTGGCCTGATTCTTTTAGGCTGGTTTGTGCTGGCTGCAGGAGAGCAGAGCATTTCTGACCCAGCAGAAAGCTAGAGCAGCACAGACAGACAATACCTGAGGCAACATCAGGTCTGCTAGGACAAAATTACCCATTTAGGGCTGTCTGAACCAATTTGAAGTGGCAGAGTGAGTTTCTGCTAGTCTGATTCTCTGTGCTCTGCAGCCATGCAGTTTTGTACTTGATCCTAGCTTTGCAGATGCCTTAAAATAATCTGGTTGTGTGCTTGATTTACCAACCCATGGTGCCACAGTAGTCAAAGGTACAGAAATCAGCTATGTTTTTCTCACTGAAGCAAGGAAATTCTTTGCAATCAGCACAACTGGATTTGCCTATTAAATGTGTTAAGAGTCAACCTACAAACAAAAGGGCCTAATACTCCTCTCTCTACTTATTTTTTTTCCAGGTAGATGCCATTGAACCTCAGCAACTGCTGGAGAACCATGAACTGCACCATTCCTTTACACTGGTGTTAATAAAGTTTCAAGTATGCTATGGATGTTTTCTTCTAGGTGTTGGGAGACACAAAGTGCAGCAAGTTTCTCCACTGTAATGAATCCTTTGCAGACTATGACATGTTCCTGTAATCAGGTTCCATTGCTGTTTTTTGGAGGAACATTTTATTTGACACAATCTTATTTTCCTCCAGTCTCTCCACTTTTGACAAGTGTCAGTCAAGTTATAATGGAGACAGAGGAATATCAGTACTTCCCACCCTTTTTCTGTCCTGCTTTTAGATGAAAGGAGGAAAACATGCAGTAACTCAGGATGAGGGCTGCCTCACGAGTTGTGTGAGAGAACTTTCTACTTAAAATAATTCATTATGAACTTGTTGCAGCAGCAAGATTCATTAAGTGGGTAAAGCTTTGTAGGAAAGGCCTTTGGCTCTTGACTTTGCCTTTGCAACAGAAGCATTCTGTAGTCAAGTCTACTCTATTCTCTCACATTCTACTGTATTTCTCAGCTGTACCATAGGTCAGTCAGTGTAAGAGGTCTTCAGGGTGAATACAGAATAACACTTAGGAAAATAAATCACTAGTTAAATATAATATAGGTACCTAAATAAAGGAGAATTATCTAAATTTCCTGAATAATTCACCTCAAATTGCTATGATCTGTAGAAAACAACTCTTCATGTACCTTGAGAAAGGTTAATCACACCAAAAATACTGTTGCATTCCCTGGACTAACCATCTAGATGCCTATCCTCCTGTCCCTCAAACATCTAGACTTAAATTGACAGTGCTGAAGAAAGATGAAATCCTATTTGTATTTGTGGCTGAGGGAACTGGAGTTGTGGTTGGCCAAAAGAAAGAGAAACCCCAGATTTATGCAGCACTCAAAACATTCCTTGGTAGTGTGTCTTGGGTCCATGAAAGCACTGTAATACAGGCAGTATTAGTGGGCACTGCTAAACAGTAACTCAGCTGAGAAGGTTTAGGTAGATTGTCTTGGACCACTCTTCAGTCTTATCTCTTTTGGTATTGCAAGGAGGAATGTTTTCAGGAATGTTTTGCCTCTGCTGCACCCATTCACAGTGCCTAGAATATCAGTTACTTCATGCTAGTTAGAGCTGTGTTACAACTCTCTAGTTTCCCTTTGTGGATGTGTGAATGAAAGAAGAGAGAGACTCTGAGAAAGCTGTACCTAGCCCTGCCAGTAAATAAATGTAATTTTTCAGCTGTATAACTTGTAGACAACTTGATCACCTTTTAATCCACTCTACCCTCCCCACTGCATGCAGATTTGGTAATTCACTGGTATTGGGGAGGGAAGGCTACTTCCCAGATTTTGTTCTTAATCCTCCATCAAAGTCCAGCACTGGACAAGAGTGGGATTGGGAATCCACAACCACTCCATCCAGTCATGCCTAGAGAGATGGAGAGCTGGGATGATTCTGCTGATCCATCTGCAGGGTCTCTGGAAAGCCCTCCTTCCCCTCACAAGGCTTTCCATTTGACACCTTCTCACCTATCCACTAATGCTTTTCAGAGGTAGGTGTGAAAGCAAGCAGAGAAATAAATACACCTGTTCGTACAGGGATCCTTTAATGTTAATAGTAGGAAGTATTTTGTAACATGACTACTGTAAACAACTGGAAATTCAGCTTGGCAAATGGCAAGCAGTCTCTGAACAGTATGCTTCCCTGTATGTGGGAATTCCCAGTGTGATTAGGAAGCTTAACATAACTGAAACCTTGCTGGAAAAAAGAGCTCAGGCAAAGTGAGATGAGGTTCTTCAGAAAGTAGGTGCTCAGACATGTATCTAACAATGCTGAGGAATTAAAATTGTTCATCCAAAAAGGGGGAGAAAAAGAGAATATAGCTTTCCTTTGCATGTTCTCAACACCTTCATTTGATGAGAACTCTGCAGGGGTGAGCTGGGTTCCTTCATGCATCCAAAGGTAGATGGAATCACTTCTGGAAGTGGGTTAACCATGGGATAATTAAGGCACTTTAAATATTAATCATCCTATTTAAAAGTAACACTCCCAAGGAAAGAGATCCCTAATGAGAAGTAAAATTACATTCTAAACACTCTTCTGTAAAAATGGGACTGACTGAAGAGTTTTCTTTGAAGCAGGATGAGAACCCCCCCAGTGCCTCAGCACATTCCCAGGGTGCTGTGAGGAAGCTGAATTCTTCTCATAATTGTTTGACCAGCTTCATCCAAGACACACAGCCTTAAAATGCATTTTTCCTGTCATATGGCTGTGTTTATGGGTGAACACCATATGGACTTTGGGCTGAGCTGTGCTCCTCTGCAAAATGCTGGGACAGGACTCCATGTTTCAGTTAACTGTTTCCTGTCCAGCAGCCAAAGCATCTTCATCTTCAGCAAACAACAAATGACAAAGTTACTGTAAGGTAAACAAGGCTAAGGCTGAAATTTTGTGTCCTCAGGGCCTGGGGTATTTTCGTTGCTGTTATTCACATCTGGATAAAAAGGACAGATTAAGCATCACAACTGATAGCTTTGGCTTTTCTCAGGGAAATAAAGACAGGTTTTTGAATAGGAAGTGTTTAGTTAATTTGAGGGCTAAGCTGAGCCTGAAGGCAGTGATCAACTTAAAGATTTGTTCTATAGGATGTGAAAGGTGAAATGGGACAGATGTGCTTGATTGACACAGGGTCAGACAAGGCTGTCTTCTGAGAAGGGACTCTGGAAACTGATAAAAATGACAGAAAGCTGTGTATAAAATTGCTCTCTGTTCCACTTTAATTTTCCAGTGGTTAAGGGGGGGAAAAAGAAAAGGGAACATTCATGAAGATTGAATTGGATGGATGTGACTTTGGACACTGTCCCCTCCCATGCAGAGCACTGACTGCAAACTTTCCCATAGGAAACTAACATCAATAAAAATCCATTGTTTAGTTCATATAGGAAATTTGTGAATTCTGTCTTGTAGGTTTCTTCAGGTCTCTTTTTTTTTTTCCTGTGGTATAACAACATTTGTCCAATCCTGAAAATGTTGCTTAAGGCCAAATCCTGCTGTTCTTCTGCCAAAAGACATTGAACCAAATGAATGTTGAAGTTGGTTCCCTGTCTCTATTCAATTGTTTTTTTTGAGTTAAATTTTCATTGACTTCAACAAGAGTTTTGTTTGGTAAGAGCTGAATTAAAGTAAGTAGAAACATCAGGACCAGGCTGAGATGCTGACTTCTCCCACGTCCTTAATTCTCAGGATCCTGGAGTTCATTAAGGCTCAGATGCTAAAAGTTGAAGTATTATTAAGTAATGGCAACAGGAAAGTTACACAGATGCATTAGCTTACTTCCTTTTCATTTCTACAGTGCATTATAACAGTTTGTTTCTCAGGATAACTTTTAGACATCCACTTATGATTGCAAATGATTACAGCACAAACTATTGGCAGGGAATTTGCAAGACTCTCAGTACTCTGACGACATCTTGAGCTGGGCAGGTGGTGGAGGAACATGAGACTGCCTAACTGAAGTGATTCTCAGAGTTCTGCTTACTGTGTTGAAGCCATTTGTAATTAGATGACTAAATATGAGGGAGGGAATCAGGAAAAGCTTAGACAGGATTGTGGTTTAAATTCACTAGAGGGTGAGTGCAATGGAAAAGAAATTCCACTGCTAAAAATAGCGACCCATTGGTGTACTAGGATGGGCTCAGTGTAGGGGTAACTGGGGCAAAACCTGAGAAGCAGAGCCTGAATGTCAGACTGCTCTGAAGTTTAAAAAGAGGCAATTTGAAGAATATTCTCCTCTACTCCACATGCACATGGTCCCAACCAGTCAGGTGGCAGCTGACAGCAGTACAGTCGGTTCCTGGTCCTGCCAAGCCACTCAGAGAAGTCTAGGGGCAGCAAAGAAAGCAGACATCAAGAAGTGGCTCCTCTCTCTTGGAAATGTTTCACTGGCTTGCAGAATTAGTTCCCAGAACCACAGAATCACTAAGGTTGAGACCTCTAAGATGATCAAGTTCAAACATCAAGCCATCCCCACCACGCCACTAAACCATGTCCCTAGGTAGCACATTTATACTTGTTCCTTTAACACCTCCAGGGATGGTGACTCCCTATGTTAAGTCCTGGCTATATCTTAATTCTGATTAAGGGTTGTGTGAAGTCTGTTTCCCAAAGAAAGGACTTTTAGAAGGTCTAGCACTTCTTGGTCAAATTCTCTGCTGGTTCATGTGTCCTTTGCTGCTGCCTAGGCATGGAGCATTTACAGCAGTAGAAAAGTGTTTCCTCTCTGCATCTGAAGCTAATCTGAGCAGCTTTCCACTCCAGCTGAAAAACTCTCAGAGATTTGGTCTCTTTCTAAACCAGATCATTAAAGTTACATTATTTGGAAGAGTATTTGGCTCTGTTCCATGGATGGATTTTTATTGTTAAACATGATTTTTCTTCCTTGTGCTTGCCTCAGTGTGGGTTTGAGCATCTTTTCTGCTTGCTTTGTTTGAGACTTTTAGCAGATAGAGATCAGAAAAATAGAATTGTATATTGTCCTAAGCAGAGTCACTCCTAAACAAACTGCTCCTCAAAGATTTCCAGAAGGCACCAGCAGCTCTTTAAGAGCTAGCAGCCTCCAGAAGTGTTGTTTTTCACAGTTCAGCAGACTTTGGTCTAAAGCTGTGCAAACAAACCTCGGAATCCTTGTCGCTTTCCGGGCCTGGTTCTGGGTGTGTGCTGATCTATAAATCAAAAGCATTTGAAACAATGTGAAAGAAAATGTCTAAAGAAAATAAATACAAAAGGAAATGTGTTTTTTTTTTTCTCTTCTCCCTCCTGCAGATCACAATATCTTCCAAAGAAGCCAAAGGCATTACAAGGATGCAAAACTCGAGGATGAGAGAGGAGATTCAGGAGTGCCTGGTCCAAGTCCCACTGAATTAGTGCAAGTTTCTCCTTGACCACAGTGAGTTTTGGATGAGATCCCACACTCTGATTTTGGCAGTAAAGTTGGCCACCACTTCACAGTCCACTTCAGTTTGCAACAAACAAGACCTAAACTGGAGGAAAAGTAGGTTAAAAATAAAAAGGCATCAGATCTCTGAGGACCTTGCCAGGCTTTTCAATATGTGATGTGTGGCTCTTTATGAAACCATGTGTAACACTGGCAATGTGCAAACAGCTACAATGACTTAAAGGCTTTGGTGCAGCATTGATGTGGGAGGCACTAAAGCAAGGTGACAGTTATGAATACCCTGCCTGTGCTGCAAGATCATACAGCCACAGGCAGTTTACATTGGAGCCTACTTTGTTGATGATGTCAGTGTCAAAACTTCAGAAGACCTCAGTGACAAGAAGACCCAGGCAGTGGTGATGAGGGGAAGTCATATCCTCTGAAGGGAGCAGAGATACCTCTGAGCAGTCTCATTACCTGATGATGACTGCCATCATCCACCCTAGTGTCCCTGTGGTTGACATTAGTATGCAGCAATGAAAGTCCTGCCTGCCCAGGGAACCTAAACACTGGAGCACAGCTGGAAGTGAAATCTGTGTGGGAGAACACCAGAAAGAAATCAAAGTTTTACTTGCCAGGAGCCACTTACAAGGGAAAATAAATAAATGGGTAACTTGCTCTGGCTGTTCTTTTTAAATCAAATGAAGCTGATTATTTTGGAAAAATGAAAGAAAATTACATGAATGGGCAGGGTCATTTCAGCAGCTGTAGTTTTATTGGTTTTAAACAATAACAATGTAAGAAGAGAGAAATGATAAGGCTGGATCAGGTAGTGTTAATCACTGATCCTAGGGGGTTTTTCCTTTGGTCCATGCAAGTAGTGTCCCTCAAAGTATTATCTAAAAGGGATATAAGGAACATCTTAGTCTGTTATTGACAATTAATTATTGATTAGCCTGCCCATGAGGAAAGTTTCTTCTCTGAAAAATTGGCTCAAGCTTATCCTTTTTATCCAAATCAGTGACAGTGGTTCACAGAAAAGCAAGCCCAGTGCAGCCATCCAGCACCCCTGAGGTGTGGGAGGAGAGCAGATTTTCCCCCTAAGGCTTTCTTCAGTACCTTTTTGATCAGCATTCAAGAGCAGGAAGGGATTCCCAGCTTTGATAAGTATTAAAGAGACTGGTCAGGACCAGGGACCCTGTGTGTGTCTCATGGACAGGTAGCACTCAGATCTGTCTGTTTGTTCTCCAGTCCTGGTCACTACTTGCCTGCATTAAGGAAATCTCATTGACTCTTGGGCTCCCTTTTGGAGTGATTCAACTGCATCTCTCCTAAACCAAACTTCAGGTACAAATCTGGAGGAAGCTCACTCCTGGGACCTCTACAAATAAGCATTGTGATGGAGACTGAAGAGTCCTGCCCTTGCACAGCCTTCCAGGTGACTTTGCAGTCTTGGTCACCTCTGTGACATGCAGAGCATCCTCTGTGCTTAATGATATCAAAGCATAATGCTGATATTCTCCAGCACAGTCCTCACACAGGGTCAGACTAGAACAGAATCAAATAAAAACTGTGTCTTGTGGCCTGAGGATACAGCACAGGGCCCAGGAGATACCCAAGGCTAAGTGCTATGAAGTGTGGATGCAATCAATGGTCTCTACCTCTTGGTGTGAAAACAGTGAGAAAGGTAAATATTTACCTACCCAAAGTGCATGGCTAAAATGAATCTGAGTAGGAAAGAAGATAATTAACATGATCAAGTATTCAGTACATTTTTCAGGGCTCCCTGGTTGTAGCAACTGATACAAGCAGTTAGAAGAGCATCAGACTGTGAGGTTCAGCAGACCTTCATCTCTTAGGAATTCCATATGGGAATTCCCCATCTCCTAAGGACAAGGTGCCAGGTTGCTGCTGGTTGAGATAGGGACACTAAGCATGACATGTTATCACCATCTTAAAAACTGCATCTCCTGGACACTTTCTGTCTCCAAACTATGAGTGAATAGTGAAAGCATAATGAATTAAATCTCTTTAATTTGGTTTCTACACAAGTAAAAAAAGGCCTTTGGGAATGGTACTTGGAGTGAAAGAGGCCATAGGTTTTGGTCATCAGGCACCCTCAGAGATCTCTGCTTCTGTAATAGATATATCCTGCTAGGTGGGTTATTTTCTTAATCATATTTCAGTATGACATAGCTTTAAAGGCAGGCTAGGGAAGGACAGAAATGTCCTGGCTCAGAGGGACATTCCCAACACCTGCAGAGGATCTGCAGATGAGATATGCTGTTAAGTCATTGATAAGCACAAAGGACCCTGCTCTCCAGAAGTATCACAGTGATAGGGTTCTAATCACTGAAGAAGGGATTGCAGAAAGCAAGGACATCATCTCAGTCCTTCAATGTGATGGTAGGTATTCTTAAGGGACTTTTAGGAACACCTGAAGTTCTCTTGACCACACCAGTGGTGCAGCTCAGGTCCACTACATCCTATTAAGATTGCTCTTTCTATTCTGGATTGCAGGCTCTCAAGATTAAACACAATTCAAGGATCCTTACCACTGCAGAGTCCAATACATGTTAGAAGCAGAAGAGAAGTCAATTTTGCATCAATAATATAATGAAGAGGAAGAACAAGGCTAGAAAACTAGGTAAGGGGGTGATCATCAGCCAGGTATAATTGGGGTTTTTAAATTAAAAGCTGGTCAATTCTTTTTCCTGGATTTTAGCATGGTTCCCCTTGGTAAACTTGCATCATGAAAAGCTGAAGCAATCAGGAAATTTGAGGCTGAAATGTGTAAGTCTCTCTCAGAGGTTAACCCAGTGACTTCTCTTAAACTGTCAAAGCTAAATCTTCCAGCTTCCAGGCTTGTTTACGTGCTTCATATCCTCTGAGCAGCAGGCAGAGCCCCCAGAGCTGGGCTTGTCCCCATGACCCACTGACTCTTTGACATCTTGAGGTCATGCATCCAAAGCATGCAGAAGCAGGAAATGCAAGCCTTCTTCCAACCACATCCTGGTGTGTCTAGAGTGTCAATTAGAGCTGGGAGAGCTCTGGGAAAATTCATCTAGCAGGCATGTTATGTTTCTTTGCCTTTCTCTTATAAAGTGTGCTAAAGGCTTTGGGCTAAGTCTGGGTCTCGTTAAAATTAACGAGAGCTAAATGTAAAGGAACAAAAAAAACCCAGAGATCACCAATAAATGACTGGTGGTAGGGGGGAAGGTACCTAGCAGGAAGATCCTGCACCTCAGGACTGATGGAGATGATAAGATGTGAGACAGAGATGAGGGAACATGTGTTAGAGTTGTGATGCAGTGTTGTAAGAGTGACAAATCCTAGCCAAAGAGCTGAGCGTCTTCATTGCTCAGCACAGCATAAGCACACATTCTTGCCTTCAGAATGGCACTCACAAGAGTGGTGCTTTCTTAAGAGGACCACAAACATCTCAATGTCCAGTCCTAAAAGATCCTAACTTCTGTTATTTATCCAGTGATTTACTTATCTTACAACTGAATTCATTCACTGTCAGTCGTATCCCTACTATGTCAGCCAAAGCTACAAGGAGTTACACAGATGCCACTGGTCCCTGCTGAGCAACTGTTACCAAAGTGTCTCAGGTTGCTTTTAAACATTACTATCTTTTATTAGGTTTACATGAACAAGAAGCATAAAAGAAAACTGAAACCTAAAAGAAAAAGCAGGAAGTGGAAAGGCATTCTACAAGCATCTGACTTCAGGACAGTCAGCTAAGATTCCAAGACAGCAAAGTATCTTATCCTGTGTGAGTCATATCCTAGATCCAGCTTCAAACATAGATCTGAAGTTTTGAGGTACTCAGCTGAAGATGAGGCCACCAAATTTTGTGTCACATGGCAGTGTGTCAAATAAGTATCAGGGAAGGACAGGGGTATTTTGATACTTAAAGAAGTTGCTGAGCACCATTCCCATGTAAAGGAAACAATATCAGACAGGACCATATTCCTGCACTGGCATCATTGATGTGTGGTAGCCCTCAATCTCTGATAGACCTTTTCAGAGTTCTGCTCCAAGTGTACAGCATATCAAACTGCCTCCCACCCCAAATCCCCACCACTGAGAACCAGAAGGCTGGTATTTTCTGAAAGGCACAAGTGAGGCATTATTGGTGCAGTTGAGATACCAGTGAATTGGATTAGAAAGAGTTCTCTTACTTTCATCAACCAGGAAAGTAATCAATGCTCAGAAGCTGTAAGTTCAGGTGTTCCCCCAGGAAAACACTTGGGAAGAAGGATTTATGCAATGACATTTCTAGTTTTGGATACAGAGCAAGAGCAGGTGCAAGTTCAGCTTGACAAATAAATTGCAGATTCTGCATGTTTGCAAGTTCTAAGTGCAGCAGGACCCAAGCATCCAACAGTTCAGATCTTGAAGATCTCAGTGGGTTAGATCATCATATTTATGATCTGTTAATATAGAATGAAGGTGGTCAGAAACATAGGAGACTAATGCTAACATTCAGTGCAGCCTGAAATCTCACAGACTCACAGAATTACTAAGGTTGGAAGAGATCTCTAAGATCATCAGGTTCAGCCATCAACCTGTCACCACCATGCCACTAAACCATGTCTCTAAGGACCACATCTAGATAATTTTTAAACCCCTCCAGGTTGGTGATTCCACCACTGACTTGGGCAACCTGGGTCAATGCCTAACAACCCTTGCTGGGAAGAAATTTTCCCTAATATCCAATCTAAACCTCCCCTGGTGCAACTTGAGGCCATTGCCTCTTGTCCTATCACTGGTAACTCAGGAGAAGAGACCTCAAACCTCCTTTCAGGTAGTTGTAGAGAGAGAGAAGGTCTGCCCTGAGCCTCCTCTTCCTGAGACTAGAGCAAAATGTCAAACTGGACAGGATGAGGTGAGGCACATAAGACACAATTTAAATAATCCAGAAGAAAGCTGACTCATGGGACCAGATAAATAAACCCTATTTTCTTGGGCTCAGCAGGTCCCACCATAGGCAGTCTATTCACACAGCATTTGTGGCAGTTCAGCAGAGGTTCCTGGGACCCACCTTCTGTGTCTGTGCCTGCTCAGGGTGAAGGATTGCCATGGACAATAATGCAAGCTGACATGCTGAGTGCATTGGCTGATTTGATGCAATACAGCAAACTTCCATCAGCTACACATCAGCAGTGCCCTAACCATTGCAAGATGTTGCTTCATGACTCTGAGCTTTGTTGTACTTTGTCAGAGGGTTGATGGGAGGAGGTTGATTGATGTCACTCAAGACATGCTGTAAACACTGTTAATTTTAATCCTGAAATTCCATAATGCAGCTGTGGCCAGATGTTATTTATTAGATAGAGACTGTTTATTTTTTGCCAGTCCTTATAGCCTTTCCTGGAAGTAAAAAGAAAAACTATCTCCCAGCAGACATCTGGTGCAACTGCACTCAGTTCAGTGCCCAGAGGTTATCCAGTGGTGAATGGGTGCCTGTAAAGTCAGCTGGGCCAGAAGCCTTGTGTGTCTGAACCTCTCTGAGTGTCAGAGACAGGACAGAAAAACCTTTTCTCTGCCTATGTCTGGAGCTCTAACAAGTCTAACCCAACAATTACCTGCAGAATACAGCATTCAAGAAACTTGGAGGCAATGAAGAGATCATGCAAGTGGAAAGATGTTTGCAGCCTTCTGAGGAAGAGTTCTGTTCCTCCTTGGCAGCTGAACTGAAACAACCTGGGAGCAAGGCACTGCCTGAGCAAAGGTTACCACTGGAAGAAAGTTCTGATAGTGGCAGAGGAATAGTGAGGAAGGCTTTGTTAGGTGACTTGTTAGATCCTCAGAGGCTATAAAAGGTATATTAAAGGAATATTTCCACTTCTCAATGGCTGCTGGGTTTTGTGGTGCTCTTTCTTTTTCATTATTATTGGTAGTATTTATTATTTGTTCAATTTGATTTTGGGGCTTTTGTGGTTTTGGGGTTTTTTTGTTGTTGGGTTTTATTTGGTTCTGTCTTTGAGTTAGAAGAAAGTCAGGAAGCTAATTCATTGATAACACATTTGAAGAGTCAAAAAGCAGTGGTAGCAGTAGTTGTTTGGCTAGCCTGTGGTTTTCATGAAAGGCAATGGTGTGAGGTGAATATATTTTCCTACTCACTGGAAGCAGCTGAATCTGAGACTTTTTCAAATGACACTGAAGAGACACAAACATTGAGCATGGAGCTGCCAAATGCCAGAAAATAGGAACTGAAAACTAACTGTCCATAAAACCTGAACAAATATTTCCATCAGTAACTGGCAAAATAGCCTAGGAAAGATGATGCAGTTAAGAGCTGCTTCTGAACACCCAGTGGTTTACATGAGATGTACTATGGGAAAGGTAAATCATTCCTTTGACTTTGCTTGCAATTTTGGAAGTCAGATCACATATCTCCTTGGCAGACAGTGTGGGAGTATCTCTACAATGATTGCATTTCCTGGAGAGTGCAAGAGAGCACAAACATGAGAGAGGATTATTACCAGAAAGGCTCAAATCAGTAGCTCCCATGGCTTGAACCAGTACAAAAATGAGTTGTTGAACATTTTGCATCATTACTACATGCCCAGCTGGGGTGGCCAGTCAGTTTCTTCATTACAATTCACCATTACCATGGGTTTGGGCAGAAAGTTGTACCTCCATCACCTTGACTGTGGGCACATTTATATTTTCTATAGCATGTTGCAAAATGCTTAGCCCTTCAGCTGCTACAGCTGTTTCATGGAAACATAGCAATGTCAGAGTTGGAAGGGACCTTAAAGATCATCTAGTTCCAATCCTCTTGCCTGGCAGGGACACCTCCCACTAGATCAGGTTACCCAGGGCCCCATCCAGCCTTGTCTTAAAAACTTCCAGGCATGAGGCTTCTACAACCTCTCTGGGCAACCTGTTCCACTGTCTCGCCACCCTCATGGTGAAGAACTTCTTCCTAATATCCAACCTAAATCTACCCTCCTCTAGTTTTCATCTATTTCCCCTGGTCCTATCACTGCCTGACATCCAAAAAAGTCCCTCCCCAGCTTTCTTGTAGCCCCCTTCAGATACTGTGAGGCCACAAGAAGGTCTCCTGGGAGCCTTCTCTTCTCCAAACCGAATAACCCCAGTTGCATTATGAACCTAATTTTTGGGTAGAATCAGATCAGAAACAGCCTTCCCTCCCAAATGGTTATTGATCTGAGGCCAAAGCAGACTATATTTAACCCCCCTACAGCAGCTGTTTTGCTGCTTTTTGTAGAATCAGCTGATTTGCTTGAACTATTTCCATTAAGGTCAAACCCTTCTAATTGATGCAAGTGTTTTGTGGATCAGATATAATGATGTGAATTATAACAAAATAAAGAAAAGAAAAATTAGAAAACTTTATCTGATTGATATTTCTGGTTTGTGTCATCCCACAGATGACTGAGCTTGCATTTGTCTTCCCTTTCTTTCCCCTTTTCTTTTGAATGTTTAATTCTTCTTTCCACTGTATGATCTGCTCTCTCCAGGACTCTAATTCTCAGATTCAATGCTCAAAGTGTATGTCCTGTGTTTAAGGGTGGGTATGACCCATTCTTCCTTTTGCTTGCTGCAGGTACTCTCAGAGAAGATGGCCCTTGCAGTAATGGCCACAGCAGTCCCACTTAGCAGTCTGTGCCCTTGTCCATGCCAGTCTTCCTCCAACAGCTCAGCCTGGTGTGAGAAGGCTCAGCAGAACTGAGCTGAGTGCTGGTTACCCTGCTTACCTTCTTAACAAATCTGCTGCTCTCCAGAGGGGGCTGGGAGGTTCACAGGCTTGTTTTCTTCTTCCTGTGTCATGCCAAAGATAATATAAAAGAAAGCAAATGTCCAGCAGAGGAGCCAGTTGTGACCTGTATCAATTACCTACTAAGAAAATATGGTGTTTGCTCCATTGTTTTCACAACTGGGGAATGAATGAGCACTGAAGGAAAAGGAGACTATGCTTCAGAGCATAGCAGCTAGTGCAGCTCAGGGTCTGCAGCAGGAGACAGGCTTAGCAGAAAGCATGTGGTTTCAGTGGAACTTGTTCTCTTTGTTGTATCAAGTCAAAACAGTTCTGTAAATCTCCATCTCCTGGAGCCAAGTGATTACAGATACCTTTGCACACTTATTCTGAGCTTGAACAAGCCTGAGGCTCAAGGTCTGGACCATTTAAACACTATCAACCTTGAAGTGATGCCCTTCAGCATCAATAAAATCCTTGGAAAAAGAAAATCATCTTCTCTTGCCAGTGACATTTCTCTGGTGGTAAGTCACAAGAGCAGGTCCCACCCTGTGCCCCCAGGGCCACTCTGCTGGCCACCCAGAGATGCCTCTCTTCAGGAATAATGTCCTTCCCAACTCAGAGCAGATGGCTTCAGCCACTGCCCCTCTTCACATTTTGCACTTGAAGAGGAAAACACAATGGACCAGCAGGATGGCAGCAGGGAGGTGTGAGGAGCAGTGGAGTGTCCCAGCAAGTGCACCCTGTGTGTGGCTGGCCCTGGCACAGCAGAGGTGGAGAGGTTCCTGAGCTGTGCCTTCACACCCAGCTCTGGGCCAGAGTCACACTGGGGCTGCTCCTGAGGAGAGAATTTCCATCTGCAGTAGAAAAAAAAAGGATTTTGGTTTCCCTTTAGAGAATTCCTACCCTTAATGGGTATGGTTGTGAGCCTTCTACAGAGGAAAAATGTTTTGGGAACATCAAGATGTTGAGTTGAGGTTCGAAGGTAATTAAAGTGAATTGTTTTTCTGGAAAAGAAAAGGTAAAAGGAAAAGAGAAAGAAGAAAAAAAGAAAATGAAAAAGAAAATGAAAAAATAAAAAGAAAATGAAAAAAGAAACAGAAAAATAAAAAGAAACAGAAAAAGAAAAAGGAAAAAAAAAAGAAAAAGGAAAAGGAAAAGAAAAGGAAAAAGAAAAAGGAAAAGGAAAAGAAAAAGAAGAAAAAAGAAAAAGAAAAATGAACCCACATTTATAAGGAGATGAGATTCTGGCCTTTTGAAATTAAAATGAAATTGCTCACAAATTTATTTGCAGATTTCAAAACAGAAGATGCTGGAAAGATGAAAGAATTTCCTTCAACCTAAAGCTTCTATTTTATTTTATTTTGTTATTATTTAGTGAATATTTTTCTTAGGTGAATATTCTCTGGGGCTAAATGTAACAAACTTCAGACCCCCATGCAAACCCCAGTTATTTATACTCCTTCCCTCTTCATTTCAGAAACCTGACTCCCATGACATTGGGAGCACATAACATTACCAGGTAGGACAATATTATCTCCCAGACCATTCCTTCACTTTCTACCACCCCCTCTCCCCCCATGACCCTTTTGCTCTTTCTTGGCCACCTCCCAAAATAATTCTCTTCTGTTGTCTTTTCTGCTGACAGTTTCCATTCAAAGACCTTGGTTTCTGCCCCTTTGTATTCATTACAGAGTATAAATCAGGAGGTCTCTGATTAGCTTACTTCCTTGGGTGTTTTTAGCCAGGGTGATGTCAGTAGAGCTTAGGGAATGAAGTTGGTTGGTTTCACTGGAGGATTTCTGCTGGCCCAGTCAAGAGAAGCCCAGTGTGGAAGCTTGCTGTAAACAACTATAATTTATATTGCTTTGAGTTGTGGTGAGGAAGAAAATTTGCATCCCAGCAGTGAATGTGTTTTGTGATCAGGCACTGGTTTAGCCTGAAGGACAAAGTAAAACTTAGTTAAAATATCACAGCTCCCCTTCTGTCCTGCAGAAAGCAGCTCTCTGGAGTGTTTAGGGACTCACTTTGGGATAGGTGTGTTGGGCCAAACTCTCAGAGCTATTGCTTAACACACTGCCATGGAGAAGGCATTCTGCCTTTGCTAATAAGACAAGTGGTCAGTGGATTATAAGATGCAAAGACTCACAAAGGCTGGCTGTTTCCATGGCACAGGGGAGTGCTGGTGGCTTTCAGGTTCCTACAAAAGTGGGAAGATAGCTTGATCCATGCCAATGTGTTTCTCTCTACAGCTACCTGAAATAAGGTTGCAGTGAGATAGGGGTTGGTCTCTTCTCCTGGGTTAGCAGTGAGAGGCTAAGAGGCAATGGCCTCAAGTTGCACCAGGGGAGGTTTAGATTGGATATTAGGAAGAATTTCTTCCCAGCAAGAGTTGTCAGGCATTGACCCAGGCTGCCCAGGGCAGTGGTGGAGTCACCATCCCTGGAGGGCTTCAAAAAACATCTCAATGTGGTCCTTAGGGACATGGTTTAGTGGCATGGTGGTGATAGGTTGCTGGTTGGACTTGGTGATCTTAGAGATCTCTTCCAACCTTAATGATTCTGTGTGATTCTCTGTAGTTTATTTTATGCAACCCATACATGCAACCTTGGCCAAAACAGCAGTAGTATTTTATGGCAAAGCTAACCTTTATCATCTGACTAATCCAATTTGCCACTTGGAGTCAAAATCACATTCCATTAGGAAAAATGACATCCAGTCCTATCCCCCCTGCTCTGTTTATTTATTGAGATAGCATGTTTTCACCTTATTTCCACCTCCATTCTGCACTGTTCATTTTACAATCAAATACTCTCACAATGAAACAGCTTTTTCCCCAAACAGTAAATACAATTTCTTTCCTCTCAGAGCAGTGCCAACTACTGACACTCAAAATCACTTTGAAATCCATGAATCTCAGCCTTGCCTGCATCATTTCAGGGTCTCACCCAAGGCCCTGAAAAAGGCAATTTCTCTTTGTTAGGCTTCCCCCCCAGTCCTGCAGCCAGCCTTTGGTGCTGAGGTAGGTGGTGATGGCACCTGAGATGTGTCTATGTGTAACCCATGATGTGAGAACTACCGTGCCCTGCTGGGGTCTCCTCTCCTGCCCAGCTGTGAACACCATTCCCTCTTCAAACAAAGCTCCAGTGGCTCCACATCCATCTCCTGGTCAAAAATCAGCAGATTGCATAGACAAATAAGCTAAAAGAAATCCATGACAGTGAATTCCAGCAAATCCTCCTGCCACACAGCAGTTTACCTAAGACACTTTGAAATGATGAGGTGTTGCAGTGAGCCCTCACATCTGCATCCAGAAAAGACCCCAAAGTCCCTTGATGGGCCTGAAGGCTCTGTGCAGAACCTTTGTACTAAATGTGGTAGTACCTGAAGGCTGCTTGCTCTTGGCTGGAGACTTTGAAAGCTGCATTTCAGCTCTACATGCCTGAAATTCTGTCAGCAGCTTAGTTAAGAGGCATCAAAAAAGCAATATTCAGTGACCTTTCACTTTGCTGCTAGTTCTTAGAATTCTTGACATTGGGAATCACAATGAAAATCAAGATTTTATCTATCTATCTATCTCTAGCCATTCATTCATTCATTTATTTATTTCCATGTATGAATCAGGACAAACTGAAAGCTGATGTTTATTTTCTCCTGGCAACCATCATTCTGCCCTGAGTCCTAAATCTGAAGATTTCTGAAAGTGGCTTACTTTTCTGGGCCAAGACACTTCTAAAAATAGCTTAATGTAGCTTAAGTACAAGAAACCCTGCATGATTCAGCTCAGAGAAGCATCAAGTATTTTCCCCTGGTTTAGAAGCACAAGAAATAAGAAGACTGCTTTTAGCAGAACCATTTGCATCATCTATACTTCCTATTTTTGAGACTGAAGTGGACAGACCTGGCATTGGATAATGTCACAAGTTTCCTTTGCCTTTTATTTCATAGGAGTAAATTGAGAGTTACAAATCACTTTAATAACATAGAATCTTTTTCATTAGCTGTAGAAAAAGTTAATGTTGAGGACCCTATTGTATGATTGAAGAACAGTAAAATATGAATATGATAGAGATCTGCATGGTGATTCATAGGTAGGAATTCCTGGCAAATAAACATCCCAGAACAAGTCTTTGCTTTCCAGCCTTAAACATATTGCCTCAAGCTTTTAATTCTTAACACACCAAAGATAGGACATAGGAGGTGAACTCAGCCCCAACTTACAGTGAGAACATTCTAATCACTTCCTATCAGGCAACCACAAATGTTGCCACAGAAGCAGCCAGCCAAAAGAAAGAGAAATCAGCACTTACCCAAGCTCTGAATTTGAAAGCAATCCTGTCTAATAGCACTCAGAAAATGAGACATTCTCTGTACAATTAGTCCCACCTATGATACCCTACAGGTCAGAACAACTTCACTTAGCTGAGCTTTCATCCAAACTGCACAGCTGAAGAATGGATCTGGCTTCTATCATAAATGTTTTGGCCAGTAGGACCAAAGAAGTGATTGTCCTCCTGTACTGGGCACTGGGGAGGCCACACCTTGAATACTGGGTTCAGGTTTGTGCCCCTCACTACAAGAAAGACACTGAGGCATTGGAGTGTGGCCAGAGAAGGGCAAGGAGGCTGCTGAAGGATCTAGAGAATAAGTCCCATGAGAAGCAGCTGAGGGAACTAGGGTTGGTTAGTCTGAGGAAGAGAAGGCTCAGGGCAGACCTTATCTCTCTCTACAACTACCTGAAAGGAGGCTGCAGAGAGGTGGGGCTTGGTCTCTTCTCCTGAGTTACCAATGAGAGGCCAAGAGGCAATGGTCTCAAGTTGCACCAGGGGAAGTTTAGGTTGGGTATTTTCTTCCCAGCAAGAGTTGTTAGGCATTGGCCCAGGCTGCCCAGGGCAGTGGTGGAGTCACCATCCCTGGAGGGCTTCAAAAACCATCTAGATGTGGTACTTAGGGCCATGGTTTAGTGGCATGAGGGTGATAGGTTGACAGCTGGACGTGATGATCTTGGAGGTCTCTTCCAACCATAAATTTTCTGTGGTTCTATGATGTAGCTAAGAATTTGGAGGTGTCAAAGGCTGAGGGGTTTCCCAGCTGGGGATACCAACTCTTCTAGCCTACTGGTTTGAAATGGTCTCAGTTTGGTGAGGAAATGGACAGCACTAACACACTGCCCCAGACCTAATAGCTCTGGAAATTCCTCCATGCCTGCTGGCTTGGCAGGCAGCCTGAACTGGGATCCAGTTCCTGTGGGGCAAGGACAGAGTGTGCAGGAGGCCATGGGAGGGTAAACTTACTCTGCCTCTGCATGTGCTGGAAAGCTCTTCTGCAACCTTCCTCATCCTCTGCTGCCAGGCTGACACTTCCCCTGGGTTACAGAGCTGCATGCCAGAAACTGTGTGGTTCTGGCCATGTAAACAAACACAAGCACTCTTAAACCCCACAGTTTATAGGTTGGTCTGCTGAAAACATACTTGTTGGAGATTAAAGGCTTAAAGTACCTAAGTTGCTAGAAAAAGCTCTCCAGGTCTTTCCTAAAGAAAACCTAAATTCCTCTCACTGTAATTACTGTGGTCAATTATGCTAAATCCAGCAAATAGCTCTCCTGTAAACAAGTATTTTGTTGGTGAGATTAGAGGTCATGACCACTGATACGTAGGGACAGATCATTAGTTCTGATAGTCAGGACTTAGCAATTTCATTCTCTCCAGTTAAGTTTTAAGGAGAGTGCTGGAGCAAACTTGAACAACTCTATTTTGGCAACAGTTGAATTTTCTCAGTTACTAAAGTTTCTCCAAATTTCAATCTACCAGGACTTATTGTTTAATCTAAGTGATGAGAAGAAAATGAATACAAGGAGAACATGATACCAAAAAAAAAACCAAATCAAAAATATGCTATAAAAATGAATGATCACAAACTAGAGTGAAGATACTTTTCAACCCTTTTTCTATCTATAATTTCTTTCCTAAATAGAATAGAAAAAAATGGCTGCTGAAAATTGTAATAACAATGCTTGTTACTCTTCATCAGTGGCACTGGAAGCTCTCACTAAAATCAGGGTTTCCTGCCCCCAAAATCTTCAAATACACAATGGAACTCACAGTAGAAATTGCTCTCTAGCACAGCATTGGTCAAATAACTGAATTAAGCATTGTCTTTAGGAAGTTGCTCTAAATGTTCAATAGGAGAGTTAATTTCTCTGCTTAACTGAGGAATTTAGAGAAAAATTACCTTTGTTATGGAGCCACTGGTTATCAAACAGAAGGTCCTGATTCCTGCATGATGCTGCTCAGACTAAAGGTCTAAACTTCTTCTTTACATTCCTGATTTGTAAGCTGAATGTCATGTATGGAAGAAGAATCTTTCTCTAAGCAGATGAAGTCAAAATAATAAAGATTCTTATCACTTTTAAGCCTTTTAAAACATTTTACCTTTGAATTATTTTAGTTCCCACAGAAAAGAGAGTGCCTAGGTGTGCAGGCAATGCTGTTTCTGATTCACACCATCACTCTCTAGAAGGAGTATTTTGCATTTATTTGGAGCATCAGAAATGGACTGGAGTGTTTGAATTCTGCAGTTGGTTCTGAACCAACTTTAGGAGAGCACCAAAACCAGCACTGGGACACTATGCTTTTATAGCAGTAGGTTACAAGAAATCAGCCTGCAGCCTCAACTGTTCACTCCTCACTGCCTTCTCAAAGAGTGAAAGCTTCCTGCCACCTTCTCTGTGGCACTCCTGCTTTTACTCTGGTAAGGTCCTTGTACCCTTGCTGTTTGTTATGCTCTGTGTTCCCAACTTTGCTGAAGCTCCTCCATGTGCAATATCCTTTGGAGAAGGGAACAGCATCCCAAGGTAGTCCAAAGAGCTGGAGCAAACAAACAAATACACAAAACTAGTTGGCATTGTCATTAGCTTCTTGATGATCTTTTGATGCTTGGAATAGCTTGGCCATGTAGCTAAGAAAATCACCTGCCAGGCAGTGCACAGACTATAAGAACCAGACTGCAGAAAGAACTGATTGTGTGATCTGATTAAAGGCAGGAGAGAATATCACTGGGAAAGGAGAGTGAGATTCAAGGAGTTGAGTTCATGTGGAAAGAGAATGGGTGTGCATCCCAGGGTAATTTTATGGTTTGGACCTGAAAATGTTAAATGTGCTCTGTACACTTACCAGAGTGTTGTCCATGGCATGTTGCCATTGCTAAACCAAACAGCACAGCAATAAAACCTCTAACCATGCTGGAAGAGGAAGTAGGAGCTTAGTTTATAAGAAATAAATTGCATAAAACAAGAAGAGAAATCCCAAGAGTCTCTGAAGTAAAACACACTGGGGAGGGCTTGTTTGAGACAGCTTTTAGGTTGAGCTTAACAATCTGAGTGTCCATAATGTGCTTTCTGAAGAGGGCTCAGAGTGTAGTTTAGCTGATTTTCTAAGGAGTTG
Organism: Galbula dea; assembly: GCA_013399015.1. Lineage (NCBI taxonomy): Eukaryota > Metazoa > Chordata > Aves > Piciformes > Galbulidae > Galbula > Galbula dea. The sequence continues at coordinate 51,190 of VWZX01007027.1, read as the reverse complement.
AAAAGGAGATCTCTGTTTTATGACCTTTTAGTTTGGATTGCCCTAGTTTGGATGCTTTATTCATGCTGTATGTTTGGAGTTTGTGTTGATTTTTTGTCTTGTTCTGTAGTGGTGGATTTTGGCTTGGTTTTTGTTTGGTTGGTTTGGTTTTTGTTTGGTTTCTGTTCTGTTTGTTTGGGGGTTTTGGTGTTGGGGTTTTTTGGGGGGGTTGTTTGTTTGTGGGCTGTTTTTTGTTCATATTTTTGTTTGGTTTTGTTTGATTGTTTTTTTGGTTCTTTGCTTGCTTAGGGTTTTTTGCCACTGTCTCTCCACAGGAATACCTCTGCTGTTCTAAGATTACACTAGCCTATGCCTCCACAGTGTTAATTGCTAATTACTGCTTTATGGGCTGTGTGCTACCCTCTGCACAGATTTCTTGTGTGGTCCCAGTGAACCACCTTCTGCACCTCAAAAGACACATGCTAGGAGAAGATATGTTATCAATTCTGTTTGCAGCTGCAGACCTGCACCTGAGGTAGGATTTGTGCTGAGCTTGGAATGGAAGAGGCCACTCATGACTGAGAAATGTGGCAGGAGTTAAAAGGACCTGGAGACTAAGCAGGGACCTGAACTCCAGTTTAAGGACTTCTCTTCATCTAACATAAGCTGCACAGCCCCAGAGCCATCTGTCATTGGAGCTCAGTGAAAGTTTCTTACACCCATTTTTCTATTCTCCTTTTTTGTTTCTGTTTAGTGTAAAGAGGCAGATTTAGTGAAAAGCAAACACTTCAAGGATGCTTTTTGCCAAATCTTTCCTTAACAAATGTAAACATTTAAAGAATCCCCTGTGGCTGCCTTTGACACATCCTAACAAATTATAGGTTGTCATTTGAGAGGTGAAATTATTTCTCATTTCAGCAAAATCTTTTCAGTTTATTTATTGTCATTAGGGGAAAAAATGCAGCCTCAAACTCAACCCAAGAGGCACTGATTTTCTGGACCCCAAAGGGTTTCTTTTTAATTTACAAAATTAAAAAAATAAAATAAAATTAAATTAAAAAACAAGGACTTTCTTATATGCAAACCTCTAGTCAGCCAAAAGAATGATGTTTTCATCCTGCTTGACAACCAATTAACAGTTTCACTTCCTTCACTTACTCTTCATGGGTAGGCAATGAAATAGAGGTGTCAGACTGGAGGAGTTTCTTCCCAGCTCTCTGTGACAGGACCATGGGCTAATTGACCTTGAAAGCAAATGCCAGTGACTAAACATAGCTGTGGGAATCTTCTCAAGCTGGTGAAAAAACTGCACAGAAGGATGGGCAGCTATGGCAGTGGCTGCTTTTTCTGGGAAGCCCTTTGTTAATGTGCTAATTAGTAACTGGAGATTGGCAAAATTGTCTTCTTTATCTTCCTCTTGCTTTCAGTAACTGCTGCTTCTCCCCTCTCCTGCCAAAATAACTAACTAACTAAATTAAGGGTTAAAGTTATGCCAGGATTCTATGCCATGGATAAAATCCAGACCCTTCCCCTGGGACTTCAAAGGGGCCATTTGCAGTGGAATGAGTGTCATTTGGTGGTGGAAGCAGGAAGCTATTTGGGCAAGAGGTCTGACTTAGATGAGCCAAGGAGGAGGAGCAGGACCTGCAGACTGCTGCAAAAGTCTTTTCCCCTGTGGGAACACACAGGTTATTAGAGCTGCTGGGATGTAGCAGAGAACTGCAGGACACTTGCTGGCACCCTGGGAGGGAAGCTCACTTCTTGTCTCTGTGCCCACCTGCCCTGCAGCCCCCATAAGGGCTGAGAATGGGCACAAGGACTGATGTCCCATGTTAGACAGCAGGCAGAGGATCATCACCCCTAAACTAGGAGTGACCAACACTTCTCTTCTCTTCTCTCAGGCAAATCCAACCTCACCTCCTACTCTAGCACATAAGGCTCTGAAATAAAGCACTGCTTTCTGGAGTTGAAGGAGCAGCAAAGAACAGCACCTTTTCTTCCCACTCTCCAATGGACCTTTACTTCCACAAAGACAGAAGGAGGTAGTTCTCTCGTTGTCAGCAAGAAATGGCACTGTAGACCTTTCCTTGGTCCTCTCTCTTGTCTGTGTGTGTAGTTGTTTTGGGTGTAACTTGTGGAATTTTTGCTTGCCTTGGATTGTTGCAGGCCTCACTTGGATACAGTGGATAACTTGCCTCACTTCAGTTCCTGTAGGCACTGAAGTATTCTGTCTGCTGGCCCCAGGTATGCAGTTCTTACACAAACCCTACTGTAAACACTGCAAGTAGTTTATAGCTGGGAATCAGCATCCAATGGCAGTGATGATTTAAGGCAATGAAGAAGTGAGATGAACACTCCCCCCTGCACTCCAACTCAGTCTCAAGCTGGTTCTCTATCCTCTTCTTGAAGCAACAACTAGAAATACTGTAAAAATTGTTTCTGGTTTTCTTTTCTTTTCTTTTCTTTTCTTTTCTTTTCTTTTCTTTTCTTTTCTTTTCTTTTCTTTTCTTTTCTTTTCTTTTCTTTTCTTTTCTTTTCTTTCCTTTCCTTTCCTTTCCTTTCCTTTTTCCTAGTTTTGGTCAAGCACAAGGAAGTTTTTTTCTGCTGTGCTGACTTTTTCTCTGCCCAGCAGCCCTGGAGCTGAAACAGAGGCTTGCTGACAGGATTTCATAGGAGGAAGTTTTGCAACATAGTTTACAGCTGGTGTAAAATTCCTGGGTGAACATCAGGAGGTGACAGCTGCCATACACTAGTTAGGTATTGCTGGGGGTTATCTGAACAAGATACTTTCCTCTCCAACAAGCACTTTATTTGATATCACAATCTGTCAAAGCACCCACCCTAACTGTTAAAAACTGCCATGTGGTGAGTGGAGTTAGTTTATATGCATGTTAAAAAGTGACTGAGGGACAATCCTTGAGATTTGCATTTTATTTCCAGAGGCCAGCTTCAGATAAAACCTAACAAATCATTTCTCTTTTCTTTTCAGGTAAATTTTTCCCTCCCTCTAAAAATCTGCAATATTTAATAGAGACACTGAGCAATTTAAAATAAGGGCAATGAGTTTTGGTTTGTTTTCTGGAAGATATGAAGAGTGAAGCCTGCTTTTGTGCCTCTTGTTAGCACATTTGCTGTAGTTGGCAGTTTGGCAACAGTTAACAATAAAAAAAAGCAGTTTGTTTTAACTGGGAGGCTGCTCAGGGTATTGGCTGAGCAGTCATCTGAGTATTTGGATACCTGCAGTCTATTCCCAGCTATGCCACTCCTCTGCTGAGTGAGGACTCTGCTGCCTGCTTCCCTTCCATGTAGTTTCTCTTGCCTAGTCAGGGGGTGATCACTTGGAGCAAACTCTTCCAAGAGATTTTTATCTGCCCAGCATCCAGCACAGCTGACTCCTCTCTTACTGGGGATCTGTGGGTGCTTCAGTCATGCAAGAAGTAGCCTTGTGTCAGCATAGGTCCACATGAGCTGATTTCTACACAAAACAAAAAGTCTGGCCTACAGTCTTGTTTCCCTGTGTTTATGAGAAGAGAATGAAGTAAAAGAGAAGTGGAAATGTTTCCTTTTCTCTCATTTTTGTTTCAGTTCTCAGTCTTTCAAAGGCTGGAAAAGGCAAAGCTCTGGTGAGCTAGGAGAGAGCTGGGGAATGCCATGCCCTTTCCTGGGGCTCTCCCTGGGTGTCCTTGCAGTCACTGGAGTAAAGCAGAGGAGAACACTGGGTTTTCACCCTCCAGGTGAAAGATGAGAGGGGGCAAAACAATGGACATGGTAGAAGATAGAGCAGTAATAAACAGAGTAAAAAGCCAGTGATATTTTAATGTGTCTGTCATGGCCAATATGCTTATATGAAGGTGTGGATGAAACTCACAGAATCATTAAGGTTGGAAGAGAGCTCTAAGATCATCAAGTCCACCTGTCAACCTATCACCCCCATGCCACTAAACCATGTCCCTAAGGACCACATCTCTCTAGTTTTTAAAGCCCTCCAGGGATGGTGACTCCATCAGTGCCCTGGGCAGCCTGGTCCAATGCTTAATAACTCTTGCTGGGAACTCCTATTGCTGCTGCTTCCAGTCTTCTGAGGGCCAGACTGCTATCAGAACAGAAAAGGTAGTAAAAACACCCCTATGAGGCATTGCCTAGTGCTCTTCAGGTAATCAATAAGGTTGTTGGCTTTGGTAGCCAGCACATGACTCTTTTATTTACCCATAGTTACTAGGGTTTGGAATCCTCCCCACCTCTTCTCTTTTGACAAGAGTTTTACTACACTGACTGAAGCCAAGTTACTCCTCCAAGTGGGGATGAAGGAAAGTCAAACTAGGCTCAGAGCTGAACTTGTGGGTGCAATTGTAAATGGTCAGCAGTGCTTTCCTAATCTGCTTTTCTCTGTTGCTCCTTGGAGCAGTACAAGTGGTTGGTACTCAGTGCCTGGTCAGTGTTGGTCTCAAGGGCTGTGTCCTTGCAGCAGCATCAAGCCCATGGCAGGATGCTCCCTACAATGTGCAAACTCTGCTGCACCTCAGAACGAGGGAAGGGTGGGAAGATTGGGTGACATTTCCCAACACTAACACATTTTCTGGGATCTAAACTAAATCCTGAAGGCTTGGAGGGTTGTTTCCTTACTTCATCCTGAGCACAGGTTTTTGGGGTTTTTGGTTTTGTTTTTGTTTTGAGCTGCAGACTGAATGCAAATACCTAAATATGCAATTAGTGCTTCCAAAGTGTTATGTCTCTGATGATTTCAGTAGGATTTGCTGGTTCACTCTTTTTAATTAACTGATAAGGGCTTGGAAACCTAACTCTGGGCAATTATTCCAGAAAACTTGGGATAATATCTTGTAACTATATTAATTATTCAGAATTAACAATCAACTCCTCGATGCAAATTTGGAGGATGTGCAGTAAACAAGGTGAGAGACCACACACAGAATGAGTACCAGAGGATGGTATGTGTAAACATGCTATGCTGTGATGTTCTTAAAACTATATTAAAAGTAAACTAAATCAGAAGCAAATTAAAATTGGGCAAGTTATATTTTCTGAAGGTTTTACCACTTCATTCTGCAGTTTTAGTTTTCATTCAGTGTTGGCTTTTTAGAGTAAAATGTGCATTGATCTTTTGTTATACTCTGCTGTGGATTCAGTGTTAAATTAGAAAGGATATTTAGGAAAAAAAAATGGAAGTAAAGATGGCAGGAGTCAAATTAACCAACTGTGGTCCCCTGTGAGATGTTAACCCTGCTTTCTGTGGGGTTGGTAACTTGCAGCCTACTTGACTAATTCAAAGAATTCCCAACAGATCCCTCAGTCATTTCCAGGAATTTGAAGGAGCTGGTTTGTTTATTCTTACTTACAATAGGCATCTCCACAAAATTCCTTCAAAATACACCAAAAAGGCTTTTTCTCCTTTGAAACAGAACTTCAGGCACCTAAAAATAACAATCTTTTTATTATATTTTTCCCATGGGTTAATTAGTGCATCAAATTATTACCCAGGCCTTTTTTATCTGAGACTTTGGGCTCAATCCAAATGGAAATGAGCTTGGCTGGTGCATTTTAACCTACATTTGTCAGCCTCACAAAGTCACTGTGTGATTTAGCCCAGTTGGCAGAGCTGGTTAAGAGACAAGCAGGGCTGGCATAGCTGAGATGCTTGAGGCAGGAAAGACCATAGAGCTTCAAGGGAACTGCCAACAAGTACTCTGACTGCTTTCCCTGCTCCTTCCACGCTTCCAGCCTCTGCCCTTGCTCCTGTCCCAGCAGCCACACCCAACACCCTTCTGTTATGTGAGCAGTGTAATAAAACTACAGTTTAGGAAAGCAGTAAAATCCTCCTGACCATGGACATGCTATAAAACTAAGAACAGTCCACTCCTGAAGCCCAAGAAAAGATTTCCTGCTTGGTGCTGTTGTTTACAGCTTGTTGCACACCAAAGCTGGAGGTGTTCAGGCAGCAGTCCTGCTCTGGGAGGCCATTCCCAGCTGCTGGCTGCAGAGCCCTGCTGAGGCAGGCAATGGGCTGAGGAAGTGAGCAGGGCAACAGAAGAGTCTTCTCTGAGCCCCTGGTCCTGCCAGGGCTGCTGCCCTGCAAACAGAGGAGTGAGGGCAGTGGTGGTTTGATTGTGTTGGCTGTGCCCCAGGAGAGCCCTGCCATGGAGGTACAGTATCTCAAGGATCCATCCTGTTACAAAATCAGAACATAAATAAACAGGCCAGGGTATTTTAGGCTCTGGATCCATCAGGGGAGTAACCACAGAAAAGGCTGCATCTCATGCCAGCCATGGAGGAGAGGACACAAGAGAACAGAACAGACTTCTCCAAAGTCTGCCCTGAGCCACAATTGCAGAAACTCCAGGAGAGATCAGAGGGATGGTAGAAATTCCTCCCTCAGTCACAAATCAAGGCATTTGGGTCATTTTTCCAGACAGCTGATCTCAAGATCCACGAGCTGTTGTGCAACTCACTGCCAGCATAGGCTTTGCTAGGTCTGGTAACTCCTATTGCAATAAAACCAGCAGGAAAAGGAAAATGCCAGACTAGCAAGGCCAGTCTGAATGTCACTAAAGAAGGAGGTGGTGTGGAGAGCAGGCACAGCTTTGGGAAGCAGCTAATAAACTTTTGCAGAGCTTTGAAAACAGCTTATTTGTTTTTAAGAGCTGGAGGTGAATAAAATCAAAAGGCAAGGCTATAATAAATCCTCTCTCACTGTTCAAGGGAAGAAACCAGGTCCTGTGCAACTCCTTCAGATAAGTTTGGGGTATTTTACAACTTGTAAAATATTTAGAAGGAAAAAATGTGTGCCTCATGTGTTTATCACTGAAGACTCATAAATAAATTAACATTATTTACTTTTTTTTTCTCTTTTTACCCAGATCCTGCAGAATATTGTCACATTTAAATGCCCATGGAATATGCAGGGACATTTTAATTGACAAAAAAATAATCAGTCCTTCTTATTTCTTTTTAATGGCTCCATTTTTTTTCCCCACTCTGGAAATATACTTCAGGAGATATATTTAGTCTCAGAAAGAGTAGTAAGAAGAGACTCCAAAAGCAAAAAAAACCAGAGGAAAAATATGTAAATTCCCCATTAGATAGAACTATCCTTGAGGGAGTTTCCAAGTCTGCTACTATTTTCCATTAAACCTCCACAAAAAAAGCAAAAGCTAAGTCCTGTTATGTTTTCATATGATAGATATTTAGTGCCAAAATATTTGGATAATCAGTTTATGGTGAAGAAGAAAACTACTATTGGCTGCTGGATTTCTTTTAATACCTACCTCAAACATGCAGGTTGCATACAAATGGGAGATGAAAGAGGGAAAAGAATAATACTAAAACCAGATTTGAAGAGAAGAACAGTATTTATTGCTTTGTTTCAACTCAGTGAGGGGAAAAGAAACCTTATTTTGGAAGGAATTATTTTCATTATTGTTTCACTTTTCAAATCAAATTTACTTTAAAAAAAAAAAAAAGCAACCCTGAAAGGAACATTTCTTATTCAGCAAATTACATCTTCTAGTCAGAATTCTTGCATTTGGCAAAGAAATGTAGTTCTCTCCCACTTATACCCACTCCTGTTTTTTTTCTCATGTAGCAGAGCCAAGACAGCTTGGATTGATTTCCTTGTTCATTTGTCAGCTCCACTACAAATGTCAGTGCAGACAAGGCAGGTTTGCTTAGTTAACAGCTCTCTCCCTTTGCAAAAGTGTTTAGCAGTAGAGTGATAAAAGAGCTGGGAGCAGCCCAGTTAGATGTTCCTGCTGAGATGGTCAGGTAGCTGGGATCTCTGAACAGACTCAGTTTTGCAGCTCCTTGACTTATTCCACTGTTTCCTCATTCCTTACATTCTCTCTTCAATCAGGACAGTGCAGCTGAGTTTGGGCTGCCCAGGGGCAATGGGGGATTCTCTGCTCAGGGCAAAACAGGGACTTCAAGACAAAGGGTAGGATGAAGGTGTATGGTGGCACCTCTTGGAGCTCTGTTTTCTGTCATTCTGCACCTGCCTGGTTAGCTCAGGGGTTGTGTTTATGTGGAAGCATTCCCAGATATCCACCACAATGCTGTCATGAGTGTGAGGACTGCTACTGAAGCTGAGTTCTGGTTCAGAGGCACCTGAGCAGGTTCACAGAATCAGAGAATCACAGAATCTTTAGGGTTGGAAAGGAGCCTCAAGATCATCTAGTCCAACCAATAGCCCTACACTACTCTTACCCCTAAATCATCCCCTGAAGAAACACATCTATCCTCTTCTTAAAAACCTCCAGGGATGGTGACTCCACCACCTCCTTGGGCAGCCTATTCCAATATCTAACCACTCTTTCAGTAAAGAAATTCTTCCTAATAGAAAGCAGGAAATATCATAGAATCATAGAACCATAGAATGGCTGAGGTTGGAAAGGACCTTAAAGATCATCTAGTTCCAACCCCCTGCCATGGGTAGGGACGCCACATGCACTAGACCAGGTCATCCAGGGCCACATCCAGCCTGGCCTTAAACACTGCCAGGGATGGGGCAGTCACAGCCTCTCTGGGCAACCTGTTCCAGTGCCTCACCACCCTTTGGGTAAAGAACCCCCTTCTAATCTCCAGCCTAAATTTCCCTTGCACCAGGCTTGAGCAAAGCAGAAAAAAGGCACTTGAGTGTGAGATCCCTCAGCCTTTTAGTACCCAGTAGTGAAGGAAATCTGAAACCTCAGGTGGCTGAATAGTGGAAATTATACCTAAAAGATCAGCTGGTGCAATACTGGGTTCAGTTTGGGGCTTCTCACTACAAGAAAGACACTGAGGCGTTGGAGTGTGGCCAGAGAAGGGCAAGGAGGCTGGTGAGGGGCCTGGAGAATAAGTTTTATGGGGAACAGCTGAGGGAACTGGGGTTGGTTAGTCTGAGGAAGAGGAGGCTCAGGACAGACCTTATCTCTCTCTACAACTACCTGAAAGGAGGCTGGAGTGAGGTGGGGCTTGGTCTCTACTCCTGGGTTACCAGAGAGAGGACAAGAGGAACTGATCTCAAGTTGCACCAGGGGAGGATTAGATTGAATATTAGGAAGAATTTCTCCCCAGCAAGAGTTGTTAGGCATTGGCCCAGGCTGCCCAGGGCAGTGGTGGAGTCACCATCCCTAGAGGGGTTCAAAAAACATCTAGCTGTGGTCCTTAGGGACATGGTTTAGTGACATGGGGGTGATGGGTTAATGGTTGGACTAGATGATCTTAGAGGTCTCTTCCAACCTTAATGAGTCTGTGATTCTGTGATCTATCTCCAAACAGACAGGGCCATTTGTGCAGCCTGATGAGCCCTATGGAAAGCCAATATTGCCAGGGCTGTGGAAGCACTGAAAAATGATTTGTAAAATCTCCTGAGTTCTGGCCAGTGAGAGTTAGCAGTCCATTAGGAAGACAGTCAGAAGTAGGTTGCAGAAATCCTATTAAAATCAAACATGCACTGTAACACAGAGGAAGAAAGATAGATGAGTCTCATTGTTCTGGTGATGTTTATCTCTAGGAATGTTAAGCTCCAAGTAAAAATAAATTGTTTCAAAGACACAGTTTTGGAAAAGCCAACAAAAGAATTCAACAAACAAGGCATTCCTGATCCCCTGGTATTAGCAACAAGTTTGTAAATGGGTTTGCTGAGGATTTCATCTTTATTTTTTTTATTATTTAAAGAAGCAGTCTGGAGGCAGAGTGAAGACAAAGCATTAGCAGTTTGGAGTTTATTAATTGGATATTAAGAAGAAGTTCTTCACTATGAGGGTGGTTAGACACTGGAACAGGTTGCCCAGAGAGCTTGTGGAAGCCTCATCCCTGGAAGCTTTTAAGACAAGGCTTGATGGGGACCTGGGCAACCTGATCTAGTGGCTGGTGTCCCTGCCAGGCAGGGGGGTTGGAACTAGGTGATCTTTGAGCTCCCTTCCAACTCTGACAGTTCTAGGATTCTATGATCCTATGAATGGAGTGACTAAGGCTGTGACTGTGTGACATGTGCTATGGAATTAGAGTTGTTGGGATGCCCAGAGATTTACCCAGAGCTCTGCCCCATTAGGCTGCTTTTCTGCAAGCAGGGACAGTAGCTTGTTCCTCCCTCCCCAAGCTCAGGATGTAAACACAGCTAAAGAACTGCTTACTGCTTAGCTCTGCTTTATTTGCCTTCTTAGATGACAGCTGATTTAATGGGGGACTTCTGCCTGAACCTTTACTCTTTGGAAGAATGACACCCAATAAGGGTGTGATAACCAGGATGTGGTGTGCTTGCCCCAGAGCATCATTAACCCAGGAATGCCTCAATACCACTGTCTTTAGGAATGTCCCAGCTGATGCAGGGAGGTGATGTTAACTGCAGCTTACACATGAAGTCAGTAGTAGTGCCAGAGACTGAAGAGTTCATGTGGCCAAGTGTCTAGCAAATACTCAGAGAATTTCAAAGCTTATTTGAAATGATGACAAAGCTCCCCTTTTTATGTCAGACTCACAGTAGGTTGTCTTTCAGGCTACTCCTGAACTGGTCAGCAAAAAGACCCCAGTGTAACCAGCAAATCCTTTCATGGGATGCACCAGCAGCAAGAAAATCCTGTTCATGCCACCTTGTCTCTGCAAAAGGTAAATATCATCATTTCCCACTTGTGTTTTAAGCAAAATCAAATGTGAAGCCAAATCAGAAAGTGATGCTTTCTTACCATAATCTCAGTTTCCTCAGTGTTTGATTACAAAGTCAATTATGTTTTAGCCACATGAAATACTCTTCAATATTCATAAGCCAATGTCCTTGGTTCTGCTATTGCAAACCTTAACAACATAAAAGGGTTTTGCTGATGGTTCATTCTAAAGTAAATTTGTGAAGTTACAAACTTCATGTGCTTCCTGATGATCATCATAAAAAGCCATATCATACTCTGCTCCCTGGAGGACAGATTCTCAGGGGAATTAGGATAATGATTGACTCAAATATGATCTCAGTGACTGCTGTCACCTGAAGATCCTGCTGTAATATTCAATTGCATTTTGAGGATTTTCCTTTATTGGTTCCTTACCTGATTCATACTTCCAAGGGAAGGGAACCATAGCATGTGAGTTAGTTAATTAACCAGCCAGAATAAACAAACTGAAAGAGGGTTGATTTAGACTGACTATAAGGAAGAAATGTTTTATGATGTGGATATCTCCTAACTGTAAGTGTTCAAGGCCAGGTTGGATAGGGCTTTGAACAACCTGGTCTAGTGAAAGATGTCCCTGCCCATGGCAGAGGGGTTGGACTAAATTATCATTAAGGGTTCCTTCCAAGCCAAACCATTCTATCATTACATAAAATTTAAGCAGCAATATCAGCAGTTTGGAAATGAGCTGCTCCCAAACAGGGCAGCAATGAAGAACAGTCTGTTGGCAATTTCCCTTTAGTTAATCAGAAGGTCTGGATGCAGATCAGGAATTACTTCCTGGGGGAGGTCCTATGGTCTCTCTTAAGCAGGATACATGACCAAACTGGTCCCTGGTGCCCTCCAAGTCTATTCAACTGTAGTCTGTGTATTAATGATAATTGTGAATCATTTCTGTAAAAGCATTCAGGTAAGAAGGCAGAAGCAGTAAGGAGTAACTGCTTGCACAGCTTAGCTGTACCCAAGGGTCCTGTGCACTGGGCACCTCTGCTCACTCTGGGGCTGCTGTTAGGACTGATGTACTCAGGGGTCCTGTGCACTGAGCACCTCTGCTTGCTGGGTGGCTGCTGTTGGGACTGATGTACTTAGGGGTCCTGTGCACTGGGCACCTCTGCTTGCTCTGGGGCTGCTGTTGGGACTGATGTACTCAGGGGTCCTGTGCACTGAGCACCTCTGCTTGCTGGGTGGCTGCTGTTGGGACTGGTGTACTCAGGGGTCCTGTGCACTGGGCACCTCTGCTTGCTCTGGGGCTGCTGTTGGGACTGATGTACTTAGGGGTCCTGTGCACTGGGCACCTCTGCTCACTCTGGGGCTGCTGCTGGGACTGGTGTAGTCAGGGGTCCTGTGCACTGAGCACCTCTGCTTGCTGGGTGGATGCTGTTGGGACTGATAGGACTGGGCAAAACTTCCTCCTTTGTGCAGACTACAGTTCAAGGCAGTGCCCTGTTACCATTTAGCCATTTCCAGGGGAGACTTACAGTTACAGCTGTGAAAATCCAGCAGCAGCTGGACATTAAATAACTGTTTGTAAAATCAGTCCAGGGCCAGAATAGTGCAGCTGAAGCTAGAGCAAAGATGACCTCACCAGGGTCAGTGTTGGGATGAAAAGCCTGACCACAGCCAGGTGGAGAGTTTCTTTTTGAGATGAGTTTCATTTTCAGTTCCCAGTAGCAGGCTGAGCTACTGAGCTAAGCTCCCCCTTGGAAGAAGAGAGAATTCCTAGTCAACATGAGAACTTTCTCAGGATGTTCAGATGCTGCCTTTGACTTTTTGAGTGACATAGGTTTGAGGAAGGGAGTAAAAAAAGGGTGGGTGGAGTTTTTTCCTTTGTTTTTCAGAGAGTTTGCTACTTGGTTTTGCTAGGAGATGTGGGAGGTTAGGAAGGAAGGGAAATTTCCAACTTTTCTTCCCAACTTTTGCATGTGTTAATGAATGTTAGAAAAATTGCTGTACTAGAGCAGTTTTTGTGTCTCTCAGCCCTACTGAATGTAGCACAGAGCTCTTGATGGTATCACAAATGATGAATTGGGTCTCAGATCAGTATCTAAGTTTCTTATTCTGCTGCTTTCCTGTCTTACTTGAATAGTAGCTGTAGTTGCTCAACCCACCCAACCCTTTCCAAGTGACTTAGAGAAAACAATCTTGCTGAGTTGGCTGCATTGCTCCAGGGAGGGTACATTTTATAGGGCAAAATAATTTCTATTGGCCCAAACTTATCTAGTCTGCAGTACCCAATGGGGAAAAAAAACCCAAGCAAACAAGGATGTCTAAAAGCCCATGAAGGAACCTTTAACTATTTATTAACCTATTCTCACTACATACAAACCTGATTTTAGGTGGAGCCTTATCATTTAAAAAGACAGTTTTATACCATTCAGAAATGATTTGCTTCCCATCAAGTTGCCATTTAATCTCATTAGCAAGCAGAGAAGGAAGACTAAAGCTGGCTGAATATCATAATCTTTAGTTATTTTGGTTTATTGAGAATGAAACAACTTCCATCTCACATCTCATTGCTTGACATGGCAACCATGGACTCAGGGGGACTGCAACATGGAGTACAAGGCAGCTCCCTAAAAGTGGGAAAAGAAATTCCTGCAACAAAGGGAAAGAAAAGCAGAAAATTCCTGTGCTGTTTTGTCTTCTGAAGGCCATGTCCTAGTGCCACCAGAGCCCTCGGGGAGGACCCTGAATTCCAGGAGGGAGGTGTGGAGTCCTCCAGCCTCAGGCTCAGGTTGGATCAAAGGCTCGAAGAGGAAGATGTTTGCAGCAGTATGAGGAGGCCCAGCCTTCTTCCTCCATTGTGGGAATGAAGATCCCTGGGGAGATAGCAGAGAGGATGAGGTAGTTTGTGGGGGGAGATGTGGATTCAGTGCATACCTCAGCAACCTCTTTCAACAGGAAATGAAAAGCTACCCAGATAAGATGCTGATTGCCTCACCCACACTGCCCTGGGCTGCAGTTAGTGCAGCTCAGGCTACGTGCAGACTTGGAGAGGACTTTAAAAACCAACCCCAAACCCAATTCCAAAACAACCCACTAAAAAAGCCCCAACCCACCACACAGGAAAACAAATCCTTCTTCTACCAATCCTGCCACGACTTGAATCTAGAGTTCAGTGTTTAACCTTAAAAATGTTGATAGCATCACAAGCAATCCCAACAACTCCAGGAATTCAGCCCTTTCATACTTCTCACTAGGGATCAGCTGTGACAAAGCCATGCAGATATCTAACAACAACTGGGTCCTCACAGGAAAACAAAAGAAAAAGTTTAATGGGTCTAATCTGAAAGAGAGGGTTTGACTTCTGTATTTCTTATACCTTCTTCACAGCTTTGTACTGCAGTACTACCCTGACTGCACAATGCTCAAAGGCTGCCAGAGTTACTTTTGGAATTCTGAGCCTAAGGAGAAAAAAAAAAAAGGAAAATAAAATCTGTATTTCAGCAGCCCCATACCATGATATAAAAGGAAGAAAAATGAGGCTTCAAAAGGGTGAAAAATATTCCCAGACAGAGCTGAGGTGGCAAAATATAAGTAAGAAGATCTAGAAAGTAACACAGTGATTGAAAGACAGCTGAATCCCACACAGACATATTAGACAGTGTTGAGTGATGGGTAACAAAAGATCAAGTTCATGCCCTTTCTATTGCTGCAAGCAGAGAACTTAAGATTCTGAGTCTGACTAAAAGCATCAAAGAGTGTAGAAAGTCATGGGATAACATGAGTCACTTGGAGAGTGATCTGCTAATGCTCCTCCCTCAGCCCTGCCCTTGGGTAAGTAAATTAGTCCAAATCAAGTGAATTGTGGAGGGAACCCACAACGTGGAAGGTGCTACAGAGGCTGACCAAAATAAAGAGAAAAGATGTTATTTTGGGAGAAGATAAATCCACTGGTATCTGACTCCTCACAGGTACCAATCCAAACTGGGAAGGGAGTGTTTGGAGGAGCAATAGGGTCTGTTACTGCAACACTGTGAAACAATTCTGAGTCTTGCCTCTATATTCTGCTTGGCAAAGTCAGAAAGTAAGAGGTAATGGGCACATCTGTACTAGTATTTCAGATCAGTGACCCTTGGAAAAGCACATGTTGGTTTGTCCTCACCTGTTGCACTTCAGCTCTCACCATGGAACTGCCTTGGAGATTGTAAAATGGACTCCTCTGGGGTGAAATGAAACAAGATGTGCTTCTCTACTGTCTTTTCCTTCTTGTCTGAAGTAAAATCCCTGAAGCACCTTTAGCATGGATGTTGGACCCTCAGAAACAAGTGTCTTGCTCTGGAGAGATGCTTCTCCTGAACCTTGCCTCTTGCTGTTGTAGGATCCAGTGGCATTTGACTCTTTTCAGCTCACTTTAGATGTCTACCCTATCCAGTCCCCTGTAATCATCAGAAAGACATAATGACTTCAATGGTGTGATGGATCAGTTTGGGAGATGGATCTTCTGCTCAGAGGAATCATATGCTGTTATTTCCTCTGCAGGAACAATGAGAAGAGTCTAGGAGATGAGGTTCTGGGTGAATGTTCACTGGGTGAAGTCTGCCCTAGTCACTCTAAAATGGTGACACTGGCAAAGTATAGGAAATAGAGTCACAAATAAATGCCTTGGCTTACCCCAACTGACCTCATACCTTTCCACTCCTAGTTGAACATCCTCTTTCTGCACATAAAAACCAGTTGGAATTCTTTAGCTGGCTGACATAGCATGGTAACTATCACAAGCTCTCTTAGAACTGCAGGTGAAGGCTCCCAGTGACAAATCTATTTTGTATCCATTCAGAGACTTGGCTTTATTTTCCATCATGATAAAGGTTTGCAAATACTTCTGTAAGTTTCCTATTTTGCATTCTTTCCATCACTGAGTATATTATGAACATATGTTATGGCTTGAATTACACTGACTCTATTCAAGCTATACTAGTAACTTTTATTTGTCAAGCAGTATTTAATGAGGTCTTTTCTGACTAGCAGAGATCCAATGCCTGGATTCACTGTCCTTAGAAGTATAAATATCAACCTGAACTGGGAAAATGAAGTTATCCTTACAGTTGCTGAAACTGCAGATACTAAGTGAATTCAGAAAGATGATCAATAAAATTAATGACTTGTTATCTGGGTTGATGTGTCAGAAATACTGGTAAAAAGTGGTATCCAAATAGTCTGTCATGTGCCATTTTGAGAGTATTTTTACAAGCTTCCCAACTTATCTGGAAACAATAATAGCAACACCTTTAGATGTAGATAACTGTGTTTGGTTTTTATGGATAATGAGTCACTGGGTGAGGAATCTGCTTTGCATCATAGTCATCAGAGTTCTGTTTGCTCTTTAAACATGAAGCTCTGGAAAAGGTAGCAAGAATCTTAACATTCATTTTAATTAATATTCTGAAGATGGAATTTAGGCACAGACACAAGTAAACACAACTCCTGGCCTTTAACCTGCCCACATCCCTTGAATTTATGGAAATTAATAGGCATTTACAGTGGAGCAGAAAAATAAACCTGAAAAGAACAAGATCTTCTTACAGTCAGTTTTAAAGGACAGCACTGGGAAATCCTGCTGAATCCTAAGATCCCACCTGTGTAGAGTTCAAGACTTGGTGCTTCTATAGAATCATTGAATCATTATGGCTGGCAAAGCCCTCTGAGATCATGGAGTCCAAGCATCCACCCAGCACTGCCATGCTCACCACTAAACCATGGCCCCAAGCACCACATCTCCATGTGTTTTGGACCCTCCCAGGATGATGATTCCACCACCTTCCACCTGGCCTGGGCCAATATCCACCCCAGTGTCTGGGTAATCTTTCTGTGGCACTGCAGAGGCAGAATATCACTTTAAGGTGTGCATTCATGTTTTTGGCAGAGCATACTGTTAGGGAGATGAGGCAGAGTGGAAGGACTGTGTTTCAAATGCTGGGCAGAAGAAAGCTAGGAAAAACCACAGCAGCTGGCAGAGGAAGATTGTCATCATATTTAGCTTTTCTCACTTCACAACTTCAATAGGCATTTGGTGCCAGGGAACCCAGCACCTCTGGATGGCCTTTGAAAGCTGCTCATCTTTCTCTTTCTTACTCTTCCAGTTCTTGCAAGCCTGATCCAGACAGTGTTGTGAAACCACAGTCCCAAACAGACTTGCTGCTTCTGGTTATCCCACCACAGAGAAGTTGGAGAGACCTGCTTCTTCTGCCTCTTCTGATGCCACCTGAGGTACTTCACAAGATCTGTGCTAAATGTTAGAGCTTTGGAAGAAGCCCCTGAGTCTTAAAAGAATTTGAGAACAGGACCTCCCTTCACCACTGAGTCTCTAACCAAATGTCTCTTCAGGGATCTAGCTCTTCTGAACCAGACCTCAAGCTAAGACTAGTATGCCACCTAAAGAGACAAGCCCAGGGTGACACCTTCTCCACTCAGCAGTAATCTCACCATGGGCAGCACACTTGGGGTGGGCTCTGCAAAGGTGTGAGCCCCTGCAAAGAGGAAGCAAATCCTTGCTGCAAGGACCATGAAACTTAAACCTTTATGAATGCACCTCCTTGCAGCAGGCAACCTGGAGACAAACAGCTGGGGAGAGCAATTCTTGTGGCTGATTCAAAGTCTGTTCCAAAGGGCATTTGTTCTGGAAGAGGCAGCTCTGAAAATGTGTGCAAGGAAAACACAGTCAAAGTGCAATATATTCTAAACCCAGGAGATGCCAAATGCAATCCAGATGGTGAAAGCAATACTGTAAATGAAGATTCAATAGGAACTCCTCAGCAGTATGCAGAGAGCAGACAGAGAAAGTAAGGAAATTGATGGTATGAGAAAAAAAAGAAAATAAAAGACCTTTTCTTCCCCTGCACCAAAGCATGAGGAAGTGTCCAGAGAACACTGGAGTGTGGTCAAGGTGGATGTGACCTCCAGAGCATGGTTCTGTAATGCAGGATGAAACTTTCTGGCTTTATCTCCTGTTTGTACAGATCCATGTAGAAATAGAGAAAAAAAGTAAACAAAAGAAACTGAAAGAAATAAAATAATTAAAATCAAATCAAATCAAATCAATTAAAGCCAACACAGAATATAAACATTTAAATAATATTTGTCAACCACCAGCAGAACTACTTAGTCTCCACTGAGCCCAACTGAAGCCAACTATGGTTGGTTCCTATTTTATTTACTCCTGAGTCAGAAGTGTTTCATCCTGCAGCTTCCTACCTGTCTCAGGCTTTTCTTCCTGCCATCTTTCAGCCCTGCAGATGCACATTAGTATTTAAATCAATCTCTTCACCTGTGCAATAACAGAGCCAACTCTACAAGCTTTCTAAGTACTTTAATCTGTAAGAACATTAGCTTCAAAGCAAGTACTTCAGCACTTGGATTTAGAGACACACTTCAGAAGATTGCTAAATTTGCTCAAAAGACTCCAACTGAAATGTCATGGGCTGGAAGAAGAGAGCCTAACCCTGCAAGTGGTGACACAAAGCCTACCTTGGGGACTGTGGCTTGCTGCTTAGCTGCCACCTAACTCTTTACTGCACATATTACAGGAGGGCTTAAGGATTTGTCTTCTCTTTTCCCCTCGAGGATGTCTTTAACTGCTAGGTCTATGTGTGATGTCTCACGAGAGCATCAGAAGCAGAGAAAGGGGCAAAACATCTTCCAACATTAATAGTAATAACTAACCTTTGCTCTGGCCTGTGAATAATACTTTTGGCTTATATGGTCCTCATGCTCATGAGATGTCTGAGAAAGTCACTTTTGTCAAGACATAATGAGGAATAAAAACTAAACACAAGTCATCTAACTGTAGGCATCTAAAGAATCTATATTATTTTCAGATTTCACTGCTGCCTAAAATGTTGATCTTTATATAAACACTATCAAGAGGAAGTTCTTTTTAAGAAATCTTTTGTGAAAGGTGGTTTGGGTTTTTATTGTATTCTTGGTCAAGAGAGGAAAAAAGTTATATAAACATCTGAATTTCTGGGAGAAATGCTGTGGATGCAAAGCACATTTTCTGTAGGCAGTCAAATAATCTTTGTTTAAATACTGCAGTCAAATAGAGCAGCATGTGATGTCTGTGGGTCAGATTTCCTTAGCCAAGGAAAAGCATTTCTGCACAAAGGTTCAGCAAATTGTTTACTAACTTGATGGAAATGAAGGCATCTTTCTTTCATTAGAGTTTCTTTTCTATCAAATTAAGTTTATTTCATTTCTTCTGAGCAAGACATCCTGCAAATGAATTTAGAATGCAAACAGAAATTCTTCTAGGTTTTGGATAGTAGAGAGCATTTTCTCTGGTAATTTAATGTATTTACAGGATATCTTGTTAAATATGGGTCAACAAAAGCAATCTGAATACAAGAAAAACTGGTTTCCCAGTTGAGGTGGCAGAACCCTGGCACAGACTGCCCAGAGAGGCTGGGGAGTCTCCTTCTCTGGAGATATTCCAAACCCATCTGGACACATTTCTGTGTGAGCTGGTCTAGGGAATCCTGCTGTGGCAGGGGGGTTGGACTAGATGATCTCCAGAGGTCCCTTCCAACTCCTAGTATTCTGTGATTCTGTGAATCTAAATTACCTCAAGATTAGATGTTATTTGTTCACACTTCAGAGTACATCTCTCTTTGCACAAGTTTTGGCACAGATTTCTGCCACATAAACACCCCATATTGTCTCTTCTCAGCAATATTTATTACCTAAACCTAAGGGCTTAAAGTCCTCAGCTGTGCTACATCCTGATTTTCCTCCTTACTTTACAGAGCTATTATAGCATGGAAGTATAGAAGTCACCCAGGGTATAGATGGCAGAGACCACAGACTTATGAACCTTAAATTGACCAGGAGTTTGCATTCAGCAAGAGGCTCAGTTGCATCTGGACTTTCTTCTGATAGCTCTAAACCCAGACTAATATTGGCAGACTGAAACACTTAGAACTTTGCTTTATGTATACTGGGTTTATGAATGAAGCTGAAATTCCCTCTCCTCTCCTCTCCTCTCCTCCTGCTTACACAGCCAAGATTTTTTCTTCATTCACGTTGGCTTCAGTGAACTTACNTCATCTCACCTGCCCTCTCCTCTCCTCTCCTCTCCTCTCCTTTCTTTCCCTTCTCTTGGATCCCAACCTTCAAATTCTTCTTCTTCCCTTCTTGAACTTTGTTGCCAACTCCTGCAATGTTGTCACAGGTCTCACAATGTTCTGGGTGTTTTTTAAGAGCTCATCATCTGCCAAGTACCTTCCAGAAAAGCAGAACAAACCAAAACCCCAACCCCAAGCAAACACACAAGCACAAAGGCTGCCATATTTCCAGAAACAGCTTTTGGGACATGATTCCCAGTGACAATTGGATTGAATTCCCTTTGAGACTTCTCAGAGAGATTGAAGGACATCTCAAAACTGCCCACAACAGAAACAGGTGAAAGAATCTCCTGTTTGTTATTAAAACAGTCAAAACCCAATCTAAGTGCTCTTTGGGAAACTGGGAGCCTTACTCAGGTTTGTTGAATGCTTGTGACAACAGCACTGCCCTTGACAAGTCAACTGCTGGTGATGACTCCCCCTTCCCTTGCTCTGCTCAACCAGGACAGCTTGGGAGATGTCCTCTGTCAGGGTGACCCAGGGCAGAGCCCAACAACCATCTGAGAGGCCTCCTCCTGGCAGGGCAATGCTCTCTCTTCCAGGGGCCTCTGCTTCCCACTCTGAATAACAAAGCTTGGCACATCTGTAAAATTTGTTGTTAACACAGATCTTTGTGCTGTTTCCAGGAACCCCAAAATACCAAGGACTGGCACTGGCATATCTCATGTGTTGTGTCAGCCAGTTTTGGCTATCCAGGGATTGCAAAACAGAGACAAAAATTCAACCTGAAACTGCTTCAGTAGGCAACTTGGAGACAAATTCCTCTACTGTTCCCTTTTTCATTTCTTTGCTTTGAATAGTTGTTCCAGCTACTAGTGAGCTCCCATCCCCCAGCCTCCCTACCAGATATCTCAGATTGGGCCTTTTCTTTCTTAAAACAAACCAACCTTTATGCTTGTAAAGCCCAGTGTTCCTAGAGCTAAGCACAAGGCTGATGACTCTGCTTCATTCTCATATTTAACAACATGGCTTTCAGCTTTTACCAATTTCTTTCTGAAACATATGTCTCCAGTATCATTTGCTTCTCTGCTCTTATTGCTTCCACTTGTTTTATATATATTTTTTTTCTTTTTTTCTATTAATATATTAATTAAATAGTAATATATTAATTATATTTTTTTTTCTATTATTCTCTGATGAAAATAAAGGGAGAGTAACAGCTCCTGATCCATTTTATATCTTCATAAATGACTTGGACACAGGTCTTGAAGGTTTAATAAATAAGTTTGTTGATGATACTAAGCTGGGAGAAGCTGTTGACTCCCCTGAAGGCAGAGAGATCCTGCAGGGAGATCTGGACAGACTAGAGGACTGGGAAGACACAAACCACATGAAGCTTAACAAGGGCAAGTGCTGGATTCTGCCCCTACGACAGGACACCCCTGGATGTACCCACAGATTGGAGCATGAGAGGGTGGAGAGCAGCCCCACAGAGAGGGGCCTGGGGGTTCTGGTTGATGTCAAGTTGAAGATGAATCAACAATGTGCCCTGGCAGCCAAAAGGGCCAACTGTGTCCTGGGGTGCATCAGGCACTGCATTGTTAGCTGGGCAAGGGAGGTGCTAGTCCCACTCTGCTCTGGGCTGCTGTGGCCTCAGCTCCAGTGTTGGGTGCAGTTTGGGGCAACACAATACAAGAAGGTTATGAAGTTGTTAGAGAGCATCCAGAGGAGGCCACAAGGATGGTGAAGGGTCTGGAGGGGAAGGCAGGTGAGGAAAGGCTGAAATCACTTGGTCTGTTCAGCCTGGAGATGAGGAGACTGAGAGGAGACTTCATTGCAGTTTAGAACTTCCTCACTAGAGCTGAAGGTGGAACAGGAGCTGATCTCTTCTCTCTGGTGGCAAGCCACAAGACCCAGGGGGATGGCATGAAGCTGTGCCAGGGGAGGGTCAGGTTAGATATTAGGCAAAGATTCTTCATCCATAGAGTGGTGGAGCTTTGGCACAGGCTCCTCAGGG
Source organism: Galbula dea (assembly GCA_013399015.1). NCBI lineage: Eukaryota > Metazoa > Chordata > Aves > Piciformes > Galbulidae > Galbula > Galbula dea. The sequence continues at coordinate 29,486 of VWZX01007027.1, read as the reverse complement.
AAGCAGCCATGACACCAACTCTCAAGGAGTTGAAGAAGCTGTTGGACAATGCTCTTAAATACATGGTGTGACTTTGGGGTTGTCCTATGCATAGACAAGAGTTGGACTCAATGATCTTTGTTGGATCCTTCCAACTCAGGACACTCTGTGATTTTATATTCCACTGTGGGACAAGACCTTTCTCTAAACCAAATCTCCACCAGCATCTTTCTTGTACTGAGAAAAGGTTGTTTTCTGGTGCTTGGGTCCAGTCCTGCCCATGGGAAAAACCCTTCCAATGCTCTCTGTGCATGACAGCCCGTGAAAGAGCTTACAGAATGGAAAACAGCACAGAAATATTTTTATTTTGTTGCCTGAAATAACTCTTCCAACCCCTACAAAACCCCTAAAAACATACCTTTAGAAAGAAAAAAATCTTTCAGAACAACAATTTATTACAAATACAATATTTCAAATGGTTAGGAAGGAATATGTAATGCTTTCACATCATCCCAGCATCCTTCTGCATTAAAAAATGATTTGAAAAGGGGAATAAAAATGTTTGGAGAGAAAATGGCTGATACTGAAGCCTGCAGATGAAAATAAGTTGAAAACATTCAATCCTCTGGTGTGAAAATTGAACTTCAGCTAGGATTTTAGCAGCTGTTCACCCATTAATTACCCTCATTTCTGATAGGATATCAACCTTCAGCAGCCACCCTGACTCTGTGAACGACGAGCATGTAACCTATCCAGAAGTCATCCTAGTTATTTCAGATTAATTTGTCATGAGCAGAGCTCAAGTCTCCTGAGATCTCATCAGAATGATGATACTTCTGATTTAGAGCCCTGGAACTGTGTTATTTATAGAAGGCAGTGTCTCACAACAAAATCAAAATATTATTTCTTACTTCCCCTACCTGACAGCTGTTCTCCTCTGGAATATATCTGTAATTTCTCTTCTTCTCAGGGCCTTGAAAACCTTTACTTTCTCTTCATATGAACTCAGAATTACTAATTGTAATGAATCACCACATAAGATAGCTACTGCAGGTGATAGTTAAAAGTGGGGTTGAGCTCTCCCTTGAAAGAGGAGATCTGATTTTTTGCTTTTAATACATATATTTTTGGGTTGATGGCAAGGAACCATTATTTTATAGAGTCTGACTCAAAGGAGAACATCTCCTTTCACAAACAGCATTTCCATTAGGCCAGAAGACCATGGACCAGAGCAGAGGAGATTCCTACAGCAGGTATCAGCATGTGTTCTATGCAGCCACCAAGTCTTGTAGACCTTTGCCTCTCCTCCCCTCCACTTCCAAATCCAGGCAGCTCCCTTGTTTTATTTTGGCAATACTTCAGGCAGTCTGGGGAAGGTTGCTGGCCTGGCACCTCTTTCCTCCTGCCTGCAAAGGCAGCTGTTCAGAAGTGCCACTGCACTTCTGGATGTTGCAAGAAGTGAGCTCAGATAGCTTGAAGTCTGCTACTTTGTAGGAGAAGAAAGTGCTGAGGGAAACCTGTCCTGGGTTGCACATTCTTCTTCTGCCTCTGGTAGCTGGGGGGAAATGGAAAGTGAAGAGGGAGAATGTTTTGGAAGTATGCAGGTTTATTTTGAATCAGGGCATTTACAGAAAATATGATCACAGGATCACTAAGGTCAGAAGAGACCTCTAAGATCATCAAGTCCAACCATCAACCTATCACTCCCATGCCACTAAACCATGTCCCTAAGGCCCACATCTAGATGTTTCTGAAGCCCTCCAGGGATGGTGACTCCAGCACTGCCCTGGGCAGCCTGGGCCAATGCCTAACAACTCTTGCTGGGAAGAAATTTTTCCTAATATCCAAACATCTAAACAATATCTAAACAAACAGAAAAAAAAGCAGGACCTGGAGGAAAGCAACAGCATCTGTTCAAAACCTCTTTTCAGAGGTTTGAAGCACTGGGACTGAGTCTGAGGGAGACATCTGGGAGTGGAGAGCAGAGATGATAGAGGGCACACAGCAGAACCATGCCACGCTACTCAGAGCCTAATGCCTCCACAGGGGCTGGGTTTGTGTCTCTCCACCCACAGCTCCTTGCCCTTGTAGCCCTCAGTCTCCCAAAGGACTGTGAATACTTTACAAAGTTGCCATTTTTATTGCATGACACTCTTTATAAAGAAGAAGAAACCTGGAACAAATCAGTTCTGTTTCTAGAGACATTGGATGGTATGTGGATGAACCCTTGTTTTTAGCTGATCTCACCTTGTGGCAGCAGAAGTGGAGAGAAGAACTAAATCTTCTATGTTTAAAGTCATTTAAGAATCACTCTTGGCAGCACTACAGAGGACTAACCTTTGGTGTTCAAGTACACTCTGGAGTGTTTTACTAGCATGTAAATCTGGGCCAGGAATCTGGAAGGAGTTGCAATCTTCCCTCCATTGAAACCAACCTTCTCCCAAGGCTGTTCACCCATTCCAAGGTCTTCTAAAGTATAAGCATGAGGAAGTTTCCAATTTTCTCAGCACTTTTCTAAGGCATTCTGTAGTGCTGCCTATGAAAGAAGCACATGGAAATCACATGCAGACAGAGAAGTTGTTCCACTAAATGCCAGGGACTTACATCAGCAGACTGAGTATCATTATTTGCTGTCCTGCTTGTAGAGAGGAAAAGTTCCCTCTTGTAGTATTCTTGCTCTTTGATTAGAACATCTTTTGCAAACAGGCCATGGACCTCAGTAGCTGTGAATAACCCAAGCAGTGAGTGTCTGAAGGTGAGGGGAGCAGAGGCACAGCATCCCTGATCTGGTTGCTAGGATCTTCCTCCTTATCCCACACACTTGAAAGAGTGGTTAGACAGAGCACTGCCTCCTTTCCAGGAGTGGATGTTAGCAGCCCAGGAGCCATTCTGACACCATAAACATCTGCTTACTCTGTACCAAGGCTCTGAAGAGGCTTCTCCTGTATCAAAAGGATAAAGGAATGTGAGGGTTTGGCTTCTAATATTGAAGGGCTTGGTATCATAAAGAAATATATTTCAAATATATTGGATGAGAAATCTCTTCAGCCTCAGCAGCTGTTTCCTAATTCCATGTGACCAGAAACAAGACTAATTCTCAACTAGAATTTGAACAAATGGCTTAGGGCCATGGTTTAGTGGCATGGTGGTGCTAGGTTGCTGGTTGGACTTGATGGTCTTAGAGGTCTCTTCCAAACTTGATGATTCAGTGATTCTGCTGTAAATACTTGTTTGGTTTGTGTTGTTTCACCAATGGCACAAGTCGCAGAAGAATCAAACAGATCAGCCTTTGTGAGGCTTAAAAGGAACTCCTTAGAGGTTCCAAGCTTTTATCTTCATTCTCCAAATAAAATAGCCACCTATCTTGTCCAAATATTTCTTTCATTTCCATTTTGCTTTACAGTCTTGGAGCTGCCACTGCAACCTCTTGCAGTTACCATGATTTTGCAAGTTAAGAACAAACCAGAGAGATACTCATCTGGTGGCAGCATGATTTGCCACAGCTCCACTGGAAATCAGCACTTTAAAATCCAAGATGTAGAAGCCTTCTTGTGGGCAGAAATGGAAAACAGTGGAAATCTCTCATGTGCTTTTCTACTGGGAAGTGCTGAATCTGGGATGTTCCACACGTATCTAAACTTCGAAGTGCTTTTAACTAAATTAAAGGTTTGATAACTTCAGTCAGTCATGATTATCTCTTATAGCCTTCCTTTTTTGGATAGCACTCCTTGTCACCATGCTGAGAAGGCTGGCTAGGTAGTTATTCACAGAATCACTAAGGGTGGAAGAGACAGCTCTAAGACCATCAAGTCCAACCATCAACCTATCACCCCCATGCCACTAAACCATGGCCCTAAGGACCACATCTAGATGGTTTTTGAAGCCCTCCAGGGATGGTGACTCAACTCCTGCCCTGGGCAGCCTGGGCCAATGTCTAACAACTCTTTCAGTGAGGAAATATTTCCTAATATCCAATCTAAACCTCCCCTGGTGCAATTTGAGTGAGGAAGAGACCAGACCTACAAGTCCAGGGTGAATAAATCCACAGTATAAATAAGAAGGCAATAAGAAGCAATTAGCAGGCTCCCAGTCCCAATGTCTGCTATCTCCACATCTGTGGCCTCAGAAATTATTTCTTCTATGTGAGTTTGGTTTTGAAATATAAGCCACAGAGCAAGGAGTTTTCCTGCACTTCAATTAATTTGTGGAATACTGCAGTGATAAAAGGAAGTATGCTAGCAATGCATATGTAAATTTATTTCTGCTTTTGAACTCTGTTTCTACATCACTCTGGAGCTCAGCTGTTAATATTTAGCACCAGTGCAGTCCTTGCTCACAGCATGTTAGTGCCAAGGGGGGAAAAAAGGGGATTTCCTTTTCTTAGCAAGGGATTTCAATAAGACATGGGGAAAAAACAACCCTGCTTTGTTGAACTGTCCTTACACAAAACTTTTTCCAGTAGCTGTGAAATGCTCATATCTGCAGCTAGAAACAAAGCTGATAGATTTCAGTGATCTAAGGTGACATCATTATAAGGGAAATATCAGCAATTCTGGGATTCAACCTGTGCTCTCCTTGAACAGGAAAGCCAACATGAAAACACTGCTGCATCTGAGATCAATAAAAATGTCCTAGTTTGCAAAGAAATATTCTCCTGGACTTGTCAAAAGTAGTAGTACAAAACTGCCTTGCTCAAGTGTCATTGCTTTTTGGAGAACAGCAAATTCTTCTAGTGCCCAGATCAATGTAGTGTGGAGTCTTCATCAGTTCAGACTCAAACACTTTGAAGTTCTTACACCAAAGCCAGCTGGTGGAAGTGTGTTGTAAAAAGAACTAGCAGAATTATTCATTGTGCAAAATCTGTGTTATGGGTTTCCCCTCCCTCTGCCTCACCTCCTCTTCAAGAGCTGTCTGCAGTGCAGCCTTCATCTCCAGGAGGGGTTGGCAAATGGTTTGCACTGATGCATTCTGATATGGTTCCCAGAGTTGCTGGATCTCCTGAAAAGTATTTTAAGTTTCCATATTTTGGACTTACAGTGTGTGAATACAACCCCATCTAAGAAATTATGTATGCCTTTGTTCCAATATACTTATTTAAATGCAATGATGGAAACAAGATGAACAAGAGTTATGCTATTTAGTTGTGCCTGTGAAGTGAACTCATGGATGATTAATTTTTCTGATTCACAGAATCACAGAACCATAAAATCACAGAAGCACAGAAAGTGAGGGGTTGGGAGGGATCTCTGGAGATCATCTAGTCCAACCCCCTGGCAGAGCAGGGTCACCTACAGCAGGTTGCACAGGATGGTGTCCAGGCAGGTTGGGAATGTCTCCAGAGACAGAGACTCCATCACCTCCCTGGGCAGCCAAGGCCAGTGCTCTGCCACTCTCAAAGTAAAGAAGTTCCTCCTCATGTTCAGATGGAACTTCTTATGTCCCAGTTTGTGGCTGTTCCCTCTTGTCCTGTCACTGGGCACCACTGGACAAAGCCTGGCCCCATCCACCTGACCCCCACCCATGAAGGATTTGCCCCTTATAAGGTTGGACATTAATCCAAGGTAGCTAAGTGAGACCTGTGGCCACCTGCATGGACTCTTCCTCCAACTGAGGGTGAACATTTACAGAGGTTGATGAAGGACTTCTGTTAAATTCTTGCTCTTCAGACATGTCTGTTCCTTCCATTTCTTATATGGGGACTGTAAAGGGTTTATGAACACCAGGCTGAAAAATTCAATCTGTGTTTAGATGAGATTCTCATGTTCAAAGTGATCTTTATCTAATACAGAGAGGAGACTATTCAATTCTGCTCACATCAGATGCTCTGTAGATGGATCAGGTGGTTGATGAAATATCAGGGTCATAAGATTTTTGTGCTCTGACTCAAAAATAATTGGGTATAAACTTCCTGCTAATAAATTTACCTGTGAAATGAAGATTGCTCTAGTCATCAGAGAACCAAACAACCTCTAGAAACAACCTTCCAAGGGTTTATCAGTGAAGAAAAAGATGGAGTTTGATAGGTTTGTTAACAAGACTCCATGATGTTGAGTCTATTTTAATGGGAGGCTGGAATTTTGATGGCCATTCTAATCCTGTGTTGCTGCTAAAACATTGTTAACCCTCAGAATCCTTGCCTTTCAGAAGCCTGAGCAGATTAAAGTAGTGCTTTAACCATTTGAGAGCTGATGGGCATTCTGTTCAGCATACATACCTTCAACAGTGAGCTAGGGAGATAAAGCTGTGTCTAACTGCCTGGCATGCAAAGGAGCCACTAGCCTATGGACACCTCCCTGAGTCACCTCTGTGCAGTGGTGCATGCAGTTTACTAGCAGTGCTCCTTCCAGTTTCTCAGGAATTCACATCTTCCTTTGGCTTAGCAGCATCCAGCAGTGCTTGCTTTCTCATTCTGGGTATATTATATATGTGTATATCACTTACCAGTGCTTGCTTTCTCATTCTGGGTATATTCAGAGAGGCACAAAAGTGCTCACTAATCTCAAATGCATTCCAGAAAGTCATATACATATATTAAATGTTACATATTTATGCACAGAGATGATTAGAGGAGAACTATTGCTTATATGCAGAATAAATAGAATATATTTTTAATATGATTAGGTTGGTTGGGTATTGCTTATTTGGTTGGGTTTGGTTTGGTTTGGTTTTTAAACATGTTTAGTTCATAGATATAGTTTCCACCAAAATTAGCATCCATTGTTTGGAGACATGATTGAAGTTAATGATTGACTGACTTTAAGGGACTACAGCTGGTTCTGAATTTGTCTCTTCAAATTCTGCTCAGCACAAGTGCTAGTGCAGGGCTGATGGAAGGAAAAAAGGGGAAGAAGAAATGGTATCTTATTTTTATAATCCCTCTTTTATCCTGCATCTGGCTAGTATATGATCTTATATCTTCTTTTACAACAGCTCCAAGAACAGAAATCAGTAGCCTGAGGTAATGAAACCCTGGAATCAGCCTTTCACAAGTGTTGCTGTAAGAAGCTGGGGAGATGAGCACAGGTTTTACCAGCTTGTGACCTGTTGAGCCTCTGTCACCAGGCTCAGTTGATAGAGTTACACACTGCTTTTGAGATCTGTATTGGTATTTCCATGTGAAATAGTCATGATGAGGATCATGGCCTTCAATCCAGTGCAGTGTGCTCTACCCTTTGCTATGCCCTTTGTTTAAACTTGTCCCTTGGCTTTCTCCCAATAAATGGAGCAGATGAAACTAGAGTAGAGATGTCTTGGCAAATACTGTGCCTAGCTCAGACCTGACAAAACTTAACCTCAAACAGGAGGGTCCTAGCTATTGGGACAATAGTGTTGCTAGGGCTGAGAGGGTGTAAAAACCACAAAATGTTCCTGCCCACAAATATGCTGGAGAAGATACAAAATCAGGAAGTTTCCTAATAGCCTGAGCTCCAACTCACTGCCTTCTACTACTGTTAACAGATTCATTTTCCCCTTGCTGTTTACTGACCCCAAGGATAAACAAGTGGGTGTTAGGGGTAAAATGCACCAGAATCAGACCAGTTTAATTTTATGTCCACTTGACTCTAGCACCCAGGAACTGATATTCAGCTTACAGTTTCACCAGCTACAAGTCATGGTTTGAACTGTGTTTTTCTTTGGGGAGTTTCACTATCTAGTACTTTTATCCTTTGGCAACTTTTAGATATCAAAAAGGGAAAAGTTCCAATTTAAACCAGGCTGTTTTCAGAAAGAAACCATTATCTCCAGCTGGATTGAAATTAGGGGAGTTGAGGGGCAGGGTTTGCTTCTCACAGAGGACCATGCACTGGAAACCTGTCGCCAGCTTGCACATGGGCTTACAGCTTGCCTTCTATCTTCTGAGATCTGCTCTAATAGATGAAGGCAGCTTTTTTAGCAGGGTGAGTCTCAACCCTGTCCAGTGGAAAACACATTCTCACTAACAGGAGGAATTTTGCTGCTGTAGCAGCCTAAGGTATCCTTGTTACTGCCTGGTGGCTCGCGCTGCTCCTGGCAGCTTGTCTCCACCAGTGATAGCAGAAGCCTTGTTTATGCATTCCCCTGCACTGAGTTCTTGGCTGATGTGTACAAGGAAATGACTTTCATGTATCTGCTTTATAAAGTAGAACACTTTCATTTTCTGAGTGCCTATTTTCTGTAGGTGATGTGACAGCTGTAACCACAGCAATATTCAGTTTGACTTTAGAGCCATGTGGCAATATGTACATAGGTTCTGTTGCAGTGCACTGGATACACATTCAGAGAGCATCACAGAGGAAAGATGATTCAACAGTCCTGGAAAATAAAGAAAGGTACAGGTGGCTTCAGGAGAGAAAGTTCAAGGAAAGAAGGCAGCTTTCAGGAATAAAAGAGAAATACCTGTTTTCTTTATCAGAGAACATTAATTCTAACTTCTCCTAATCTCAGACAGCAAAACAGAGTAAAGCACCCAGCACTGTTGGATTGTTATGAAGTCTTTCCTGCTTCATTAGGAGGTAAATTAAGAAGGAGAAGAAAGCTACAAAAATGATGAGGGGTCTTGAACACCTCTTTTATGGAGAAAGGCTGAGAGAGCTGGGGCTGGTTAGAGGAGAAGACTGAGGGGGGATCTTATCAATGCTTATCAATACTGAGTGGGTGGGGGTCAGGAGGATGGGGCCAGGCTTTGTCCAGTGGTGTCCAGGGACAGGACAAGAGGGAACAGGCACCAACTGGAACAGAGGAAGTTCCATCTAAACATGAGGAGGAACTTCTTTGATGGAGCACTGGCCCAGGCTGCCCAGGGAGGTGATGGAGTCTGTCTCTGGAGACATTCTAAACCTGCCTGTAGGTGACCCTGCTGTGGCAGGGGGGTTGGACTAGATGATCTCCAGAGATCCCTTCCAACCACTAGCACTCTGGGATTCTGTGACACTCCAAGTACAGCATGTGCACTGTGGGCTGTATGCCACATACCTCTTGCAGCTTTGGGTTGTCCAAAGTTCTCTGCAGGACTGAAGTCTGTTTGGAAGACAAGGCCACCCCTTCAGAAAACTCTTGGAATAAAGCTGAGCCTCTCTGCAGAGAACTGAAGCTCACAGAACATTTTTCTTTACTCCCCAATGGCCATATCTATTCTCCATGTTTTGCACAGACAACATGCCCAAACCCACATCTTCTAAAATAATTTGGAAACAGCCCACAAGATTGCAGGAAAAAGAGGTAAGATTCATTCTGGAAACTTCAATACATTTCCTTTTTGGGTATTGAAACTTAACAGTGGTTTTCAAGCTATACTTTGCCATCATGAGACCTAATACTTTTGGGTTTCTTTTTCTTTTTGGTTTTGTTTTGTTTTTTTTTCTTTTTAGATGAGATGTTTCAGGTGGTCTGGTTTAAGAAACAGGCTTCATATAGTGGGATATGTGACAAAGTTGAATGAGTTGGCTACAACTGCTAGGAATATGATAGTGCTGAAGAAGGCATGTGACCTGAACAGAAGGTTTATTAGGCCTCCAAATAAACAGCCTGACACAGCATTCTGCTTCCAAACATCTCCAGCTGCAAAACAGCTAACTGTAAAGTATTTTTATTTTCCTAGGTAGATTATATAGAGTCTGCTGATACCTTGGTTATTTTATTACTATTGTTAGATTTCCATAGTAATTGTTTCCTTGCTATAATTTTTCTTTCTTTAACATATTTACTTCACTCTACTCCCTTGTTCCAGTACCTTGAATAAGCATATCAGCTTTTTCTGCTGCTGCTTTTTCTGCTCAATATTTTGTAGTTCTCTGTTCTCCTTTCTTTCAGACTTTTCAAATAGAAAAAATAATCTGAATTAAGTCTACCAATCCTGCAGAGAGAAAAGGAAAAATCAGAAGTCCTCCCTGATCTTGTTAAATATCATCTTCTGATGGTCCTGTTCTTAACAGGATGAGCTTGACTGAATTTAGGGTGAAAAGAAAGTAGTAGGAAATAAAAGGAAGATATGTGAGACATACACAGATTAAAGGGAAGACTATCCACAGCCTTGTGTGTTCTTGTATTTGAAGGGCTTAAAAAATGCTAGAGCTTAAAAATAGCTCTAGATGTATATGTTGTGCCTGCATTATTCAATGGGTTGATTGCATTGATTTCTATATTGTAAATGTGCTTTGTGAAAAGATTAAAGAGGACAATGTACTATTAGACTCTAATTTGACCAGAACACTTGAGAAATCACTAGGAAATGAGGTGAAGATAACAGAAAGAAGAGAATTGCAGTAAAAGATGCAGTTTTCTTGGTGTGCCTACAGGGTACAATGAACAGAAAACCAAATTTAGCTAAAACTCTCCCTGTGTACCCATATATACCATTCCATCTCTTAGTGATATTGAATTGCATTACACTATCTGCCTTAAATCCTCTCTTTAATTTTAGGGAGAATATGAAGCAGATTGTGTCTCATAACAGGGTTAATGACAGAGCTCTCAAAGCAATTGTATCCTTGAGAGGAGATACACAAGGATAGGCTTTAGAGAATTGGCAAGAGCCTGAAACAAGCCTTACACTGTGTCTTATAATTGTTCTCTCCTGAGATCTTGTTACTACAATAGGAAATATCCCATCATTTGGAGGAAGATGTTAAACTCTCTACCATTTCCTTTAATCTTTACCTCTCACACAACAGGAGTCCTAAAGCAACCATGCTGTCCCTGGCAGCATGCAGTGGTTCATCATCCTAAGCTTCAAGTCCTACCCTAAATGCAGGCACCTTCAGGGCACTGCAGACAGGATCCTTCTCCCTTTGAAGAGCATGAGTATCTCTCAAGGTAGTGTTGCCCTTTTATTCAGCAGCCTCCTGCAGGAGTTTCATCTGACACTTGCAGCAAGGGCACCTGCAGCATTTCTAAACTTTTCAGCCCAGACAGGATAAAGTTTCTTTCTAGCATTGCTTTAGCTCATTTTGGTGAGTTAAAAGCAAGAAGAATTAGAGCCTCCCCTTGGAAGGTAGGATCTGGGTCACTGAAATAGTGCTTCTAGGGTTTGCTACTAAACTTTATTTGCTTTCATCAAAAATGGGGCACAAGTCACAAGTAGGGCTTTCCAGAGGAGATGCACATGGGTCAGCAGGGGACTGCATGAATGGGAAGGCACATCCTTCCCTGGAGCCATGGTTTCATCCCTTGATAGGAAAAAACAAACACAAAAACCAAACCAAAAGACCCCACAAAAAATCCACCACCACCAAACCCAAAGCACTAGCAACCTGAAGTAAGTGGAGCAGGTTTGGGTAACAAAGGTAAGGCAACTGAGGCCACCTTGGCAATCTTCCTGTGCATGTTAGGAGAGGGATGATGGGATCACTTCCCTTGGTTCCCTCCCTGGACTTTAATCATCCATGTAAAGAAACACAGGGCTCCAGCCAGCTTCTCATAGCCCATAGCTTGCTAGCTCCAAGAACCTAGGCTTTCCAGCTCACACCACTGCATCCATGCTGATCCTGCAGTGGAATCAGGCAAAGAATCAGGATGTGACAGACAGCAGGGTTTTTGGTTCCAGGCTCTGTACCAGGCAGGAGAATCTGAGTCTCTTTGCTACACTAGCATCTTAGAATCATAGAACCATAATGTCTGGCAAAGCCCTCTGAGATCACCCAGTCCAAGCATCCACCTAACACTTCCATGCTCACCACCAAACCATGGCCCCAAACACCACAGCTCCATGGTTTAGCTGGGTCTTGTCTTCATCAGCAGAGCAAGCCCAAGGAGACCTCATAGGTTTGACAACTCAGTTCTTGAGGCCTTCTGCCATACACAGCCTGCACCTAGAGGGTGTTGGTTTGGTTTCCTCTTTAGTCTGGGCTTCAAAGCAACATCTTTCCTTTAACAGGAGGCTGGATAAAGAAATAATGCAAATAAATAAGTCAATTTCTTGCAGTCAGCCCTGGAGGAGAAGGTACAGCTATTTCATTAGCTGGTTTTTGCCACTTTGAAGGTTTAATTTTAATGAAGTGAGGTTGGGGAGAGCTTGCTTGTCCTGAGTGCAGTGATATCTGTGACACCCCACTCAAAGAGATTACAAATACATTAATAGGCCTGACACTGTGGGCTGATTTGTAGCTTTTTCTGCATAATTGTGCACATTTTGTGCACTGACAACCTAAAAAGAATAAAATTAACCAACATTCTCCCCAAAATACCAATGACTCTGTGTTAAACATCATGTCATGTTGTAAGAAACATCCTTTTTGACAATCACCCTACGTGATAGAATTCCAAGGATTAAGGAAAAAAGAAAGATGGGACAAGAAATGAAATATTTTTTGTTTGATAAATGTTAATACTCACAAGACAACCCAAAACTTAGGAATCTTTCACATCAACCAAAGGTATTTGTAGTCCCCTTTAATCCAGTTAAAGGCTAAACTCTTTTAAATCCTCACTCTTGTCCATTCCTCACCGAGGCAGTGAAATGTGGTCATTACCAAAGGTGATGGAGTGCTTTGGCAAGCAGCTGCTGCAGCTCTGTGTGGAACAGAAGAGGAACTGATTGGAAAGGCTCTGAGGAATTCACAGAGAACCTCTTGCTAGCATGAACACCTGACAGTATTCAAAGTGCTTCTCAAAAAGACAGATGGCCAAGGGGAAAACTCCACCGTGGTCATGTAACAACAAAGAGGAGACCTAATCAGAAAAATCTCTGAAGTCATTCACATGGGTGGAGAAAATGAACTGCATTCAAATGGAAATGTGGGGAGCAAGCACTTTTCTAATAACCAATCCAGATGGAGTTCAGGCAGCCAGAGTCAGCTGAACCCTCCCAAGGAGAGAGGGGAATGAGTCCCCTTGGCCAGGTGGGGCAAAACCCAAAAGTTCAAGTGGAGGTTATGGCAACTCCTGGACACAAGAGCCCAGGTTGCAGCCTGTGTCTGAAAAATGCACAGGTCAGCATGGAAAAAAGGAGATACAAGGGCTGTCCTACTCTGATCTTCAGCTGACCAAATGACCCCATCCTGTCCTTCAGCATATGGAGCTCTCCAGTATCAGATCCCTCAGGCTTTCACACTGGCCTTTGGGTGAACAGCAAGCAACAGAGGTGTTATCTAAGAGCTACATGGACACTTCCTCACTCCTCCTCTGGGCTTGCCTCCCCCTCTGCTAAGAGTCATCTTCTCACCCTTGGCTCCAAGGAGATGACAGTGACAGCAAGGAAAATACGGACATATTAGACACTAGATGACAGTATCAACACTGCAGCATGTGTTGGGGGGAGAGTCAAAGCTGTGTGATGTTCTCCTCTTGGTGAGCCATGGCAAAGCCAAGTTCAAACAGAGGCTACCACAGGGTTATCTCTTCAGCAGGGTAACAGTGAGGCAGTGTAAATGACAAAACCCTTTTACCCCCAAATAAGGGTTTAATTCTAGCTCTGGGGGCCTCAGACTGATGGGCCTGAAGGAGAGGCTAAGATTTCCTCTGTCTCACTGATCCACTGAGAATTTCACCTGCCAAGGAATGAGAAATCCCAGTTATTCTTTCAGAGGGATCTGCACCGTTAGGCTGGGTTGATATGAAACAGGCTGTGAGTGTGCAAGGCTGCCAAACCCCACTGCTGGAATACTCTGCATTTCCCTCAATGGAGCCTGCTCTCCTGAAGGAGAACCTTCCAGTTGCTACACTAGGAGCAGAAACAATCAAACCCTGCATAGAATGACACTGCAGTGGTAAAGAGCACTACCATGTGAGTAGTAATTGGTTTTTATCATTCCACTGGCTGTAATATTCTATTGCTGGGAAGTTAAAATTCAAAGCTTTGCATCAGAGTGCTGTTTTCTTTGTCTCTGCACTGTGTGGAGCAGAGGGGTTGCTAATTTACACTGTGGTGCATCTTTTTTTGATAGCAGAGAGGTTCATTCATGTCATTGTCTTGAATTTAAATTTAGATTGCTTCTATTTGCTCTTATTTTCAATTTATATTATTACTTCCACTCCTACTCTATTCTTTGCTCATTAGGGACCACTGAGCACCAGCTCCAGGAACTTCTGTCAAATGAATCTCCTGCCCTTTGCAAGAGCTCTCTCAATGACATGCAATTATCAACAATTAACAAGATGCTAATTATACCTTCAAATTATAACCCTACTGAGCAAAATAAAAATCCTTTATGGAAGGCAAAAAACCCCCCCAAAAATTGTGCAAGGCCTAACATTATATTAAAGCAAATGACAAAAAAAGTTTGGCAACTTCCAATGGTATAAATCAAACAAACTGCTGAACACATGGTGAGGCTTTGCCAGAATGGCTCCCTGCCAAGGAGCTCTTCATTGCATATTCAGGAGGTTGGGAGGGGGCTGGGTGGGAAGAAAGCTGAAGGAGGAAGAGGATTGAACTGAGATGTCACTGCTCAATCAATGCCAGAACTATTAGAGAGCTTGTAACTATTTAAACTCTGCAGCATGTGTTGGTTTGCAGTTAACATCAGATTGACAGAGAAGAAAGGGTTGAAGCTCCCACAGCTTTAATAAATTCTACATTTGCAAGAGAGAGAGGAAGAAAAAGCATCCTTATTAACACAATAACTGGGACCCAGGCTCATAAATATTCACCATATATTTAGGGTTTATTGGGTTTGGGTTTTGGGGGGGGGGGGGTTTAGGCAGTTTGCACAGGCAGTTTTGGTTCTTTATCTGCACCCAAAGATGGAAATCTTTGCAAAAGGAGAGGAGTTAGAATTAAAACTCTACATTCATGTGCTCTCAGGTTTTAGTGGTTTTCTCCTGCAATTATTTAGCCTAAGTACCTTTTGTTCTTCAGTTCATCCTGGTCCAATATTTCCTAAGGACTTGCTTAGTTTTGGTAGCAGACTAAAGTGCTCACAATACTAAAGTAACAAAAATAATAACAAAAAATATGTCAAATCTGTTGAAAACCTAAACCCAATCCATTTGTTTTCTCTAAAAAGAATATTCCCACCATAGGGCAAACCAGAACTTCCAGGTACCCTGACAGTTCTTTAAGATGCCTCCAGCCTCTAACCACTTCTATGGTAAGAGATGTGATGTAAATCCAGGACAAAAACAACAGCAAAATAAAAAAACCCAAACAAAAAGCCTCAACCAAACAAAAACCTCAAAACAAACAAACAAACCCAAAGACCCTAGAGAATTCTCTCAGTATTTTGAATTATCAGTGGCCTACCCTGCAAGGAAGGCTGCATTCCTTGCAGTTTGGGGTAATAAATACTAGAAAAAGAAGCCAACCTTCTGCTGTCTATAGAATTGGTCCTGCTGTAAGCATGCAGTCAGGGCATAGTTTTGGTTTTGTGGCTTTTCTTGTTTTGCCTTTTTTCCCTGTTGAAAAAATTGCCCTAAGTGTCTAAAGCTCAGCAGGAATGGTTTCCAGTGACTCACTGAGGTGTATGAGGTGCTCTGGTTGGCCAAAGCAGTGCTGGAGATACATGCCATGAGGCTTCTGGCACTGTTTCTGGGTCATGAAGTGTGATCTGCAAACACTCCAAGTCAACCACTTGCAAGCATTTGACACTGGAATTCATACCCAGCTGATTTGCCAGCCTCCACAAAAGGCTCCCTAATAAGCCTATTTGTTTCCAGTGAGAACCTGATCCAGCTGAAGTTTTGAAACTCAGAAGTCCTTGCAAGTTTTTAACTCTGTTCTTCTCTACTTCATTTTTTTAGCTACTGAAGAAAACTTGATCTCCTTTTTGACTGTGTAAAAGACAGAGAAAGGTTCTTGGGCCTTAAGAGAAAGTGGAAGCTACTCAGAAATGCCTTCAGAATCCATGCCATCAGGAAAGCACTAGGAAATTGGATAACAGCATTTGTCATATTCCATCTGTACTTAACTTTTCATAACCCATCTTATCTAAACATGGAAAGGGAAGATGTTTAATTGGAGCCTCATACTACAACCACTTAATAGTCATTAATTACTTTCTTCTCTATGAGAACACAGGGAAAAGCAGACACAGAATTAATCTAGATTTAAATATCCAAAAAAAGAGACATCCTGATCTTCCAGGATTATATTCAGCACAGTAAAACCCCATCCTATTTCCCTGTGATCTTCTGCTGGAGTCTGGAGGGGCTGATGGTCAATGGTTTGCATCCAGGCTCTCCTCTCTACCACCCCACACAGCAAATTCTTGAAGATATCTTTAGTTTCTTGGCTTCCTGCATCACTGTGTACATTGACATAGTTTTCCAGAACTTGCTAAATTTTCTGCTTTATGTCTTTTTTTTCTTGCTTGCTTGTTTGTTGTTGTTTTTTCTGAGGTGGTTGTTGCTAGCTGATTCATCTGGCCTTAGGTGGTAAACCTGGGTTGATAATGTAGGGTAACAGGTTATTCAGTGTTAGACAGAGCTGCCCTCATTAGATTTTCCTGTCTGAGAAACCAAAATAATTTTGCTGAGTAGATCTTTAGCCACCAAATCCCATAGTCTCACTTTCATTCTGGTAAGAAAAGGAAGTAGCCTGGCTTGACTTACGGGAATAAGCTTCTAAGCATTTGAGAAAGAGCAAATCCAGGAAAGGAGGGTGTTGAGCAGCAACATGTCCTGTCAGCAACATGCTCCTGCAAGAGCAAGGAGCAGGAAGCTCCTGCACCCTCAGCCTGGTAGAAGGAGACACAACTGTTCTTCTAGGCAGAACTGCTCAGCATAGGAAGGGTTTGAGCTCTTCTTACAGAGAATAAATACTTGCCAGAAGATTAAGGAGTTCCAGGTTATCTGACAGCAAGCAACCACTCTGAGCTTCTTACTCTCTTCTTCCAGAGTTACCAGATCTAGCAAAACCAGGACATTTAGAGTAATATATAGAAAGACACAAAGTTTAATATAATCTTTTTAGAGGAGGTATATGGAAATAGAAAGTGTGGATGAGTTAAAACATTGACTTTACTAACAGAAAAGTAACTAATGTGAATTTGAAAGCAATTATTCAACCTCCATAATAAGTTTCTCCATAAATTCTAAATGCAGAAAAAAAAGAAATGTAGATTTATTTTTTTCCCAAAAAAAGGGAAATAGAACTGATGCAAAAGCACAGCAAAATGCAAGCTTGGGATGCTACAAAACAAGAAGAAGGAAGAATGAAAACATAATTAGGTATAAAATAATAACTGGAGAAGTTATATGCCAAATAAAAATACTAGGCAGCAAAATCCAGAAATCAGAGATCATTCTGCTAAACAACAACAACAAAAAACCCACTTTGACCAATTCCAGCTGCTAACAGAAATAAAGATTGTATTACCAGGAAGCTTCAGAGGAAGTTAGTATTGCTGTTTTATTATTATAAAGGAACAGCATGAGCTGACACAGTGCTAGTTCTGCTGTCTAAAATCACAGGACATAAAGCAGCAGAGCACTTAAACATAGGGCAAAATGAACACATTTTCCTCCCTAAGTTCTTGTTTTATTAGTAACTTCTACTTTTAAATTATCAATAGCTTTTCTTAACAGCTTTACTGCTGGCCATGCTCTGGATATAAGTGTGTGGTGACCATCTAGTGAAGAATCAATAAGGAAATTCATGGCTTTGACTTCATTTTTAGGAGTGTGTGCAGTAAGAAGGCTCCTCTGGTTAAGCTAGCTTTAAAAAAGGAAGGGTGAGTTTAGGGGGCAACAAGGCACTTTTACAGAGGCAACTGCTTAAAAGACAAAGCAATGAGGGAGATGTGTCAGATTTCAAGCAGAAAAGCAGCTTTGCAGGGGGGGTCTGGGGGTCCCAGAAGTTCTCCAGGTGAACAGAAGCCAGCAGTGCACCCTCATGGCAAACAACCTCCTGGGGCTGTGTTAGCAACAGCATTCCAGCAGGTGAAGGGAGGGAATCCTTCCCCTCTGCTCAGAACTGGGGAGGCACACCTGGAGTGCTGGCTCCAGTTCTGGGCTTCCTTGGGTTTTCTATCCCCCAAAAGAGACATAGATATGCAAAAGAGAGCCCAGGGAAGGGCCACGAAGGTGATGGAAAGACTAGAGCAGCTCTGCTAGGAGGAAAGGCTGGGAGAGCAGGGACTGTTCTGCCTGGAGAAGAGAAAGCTCAGGAAGGGTCTCATGATGGGGTGATGGTGGGGAGTAAAGAACAAGGAGCTAGACTCCTCTCAGTGGCTCTCATTGATGGGACATGAGGAAAAGGACAGGAATTGAAGTAGAGAATGCTATAAATTGTTATTATTTTCTTATTCCTGATCAAACACTGGAAGAGCTTGGCCAGAGTAGAAGAGGTTGCCTAGAGTGGTTGTGGAGCCTCTGTCCTTAACCTGGCTGGACACAGTTGTGAGAAACCTGCTCACGACCTTGCCTGAGAAGAGGGATTGTACTAGGTGATCTCCAGGGGTGCCCTCCTACACCAGCCATGCTGTGTTTCTGGGATTGTGAGAAGAAAATGAGAGAGGCTCAGAGAGGACAGAGTCCTCTGAGGTCACCTAGTCTTTGTGTGTGTATGTAGGCACCTTTGTGTAAAGGCTAATCAGCTGTAATGCACTTTCACAAGTTTCTTGCTTTTGTGGAGCCTTTCCATTTACAGAGCTGGGAGCTGAGAGCCTTTAGAAATAGGTTCAGGCAGTTTTCATATGTCTGAATAAGCAGATATCTGCATGCAGTAGATTGGATTTCTTTTCAGACATTGTAATCACAAACTACTATGAAAACTAATAGGATGCTGGTGATAATCTTGAAGCGAAAGAGGAAGAATACATAATCAGCAGGAGACAGGGAAGAAAAAAGTGAACATAGACTTACAGGAGGAATCCAAAAGTGCAGATGAGTGATAGAAAGAATCATGCTGCTCTTTTTGTCTCACTGTAACCCTTTCTGCTCCCTAGAAAAAGGCCAGAGAAAAGGTAGCTTTGTGATACTTCAAAGCCTGTACAAGTGACTAATCCACTTCCCAACCTTATCAAGACAGAAAATCAGGTGTAACTCTTCTTAATGCCAGCTTGCAAGCACTATATGCAAACAAGGAAAGCTTTATTTATAAAGCAGTGATATCATCATAAGTTAAGATAATAAACAAAGTGTAATTCAGTAACTTTAGAAGCAATCTGTTTAACCTCTTTTCCTCACTGCCAGAATGTATCTTCAAAACAGTTCTTTCACCACTGCTTGTTACCTCCCCATTGAACCTCTTTCACCAGCAGCAGAGGGACAAAGGCTTTTGTTCAGTTTTATCTTCAGTGGTCTCAAAGGTCTGGGAGATGCCTGCTAGCACTGCTACCTAAACTAGTCTGATGACTGATGTGCAACTACTTGGTAAACCAGACCAACCAGACTCTGCTCCCTTCTCCTCTCTCATGTCTCTAGCTGGAGAAGTCTATATTTTATCTGTCCTGTTTCTCACCATAAACCTGATAGATTTGTGGGCATATTTAGTAACTGATAACTCTTTGGATCTTTTCTGTAGAAACCCAGTGTTACTTTCTTCCCCTCAACATCCTACTACAACCAAATCAAGTTTCTTCCTATTTGACAGTGACACCTGAGGTTATATGTGAGGAAAACTGGTTGGCAGTTCATGAAAAACAAGCTGTCTGCCATCCCACTTCTTATTTGTAGCAGATAGCTTCTCCTTCTCTGGCTTGACCCAGAGTTTGGGGAATGCTTGGCTGGAATGTGCTCCAGCTCCTGCCTGCAGTCATGCAGGAGGATTAAGTCCATCATGCTCTGAGGTTCATTTGTTTAAACACTTGTGCATCTGTTTAACACTTGTGAGTAATTCCACTGAGCCCTACCAGTGAAGCCAAAGTGACAGAAGATTAGGCTGGGTTGTAGAAGAGTGTATACAATAGTTGCTTAGGTCCTCCCCTGATTTGCAGAGATTGGGTGCTGGTTTATGCTGCTTCCCAGTGGGTTTGTGAATTGTTCTTCCTCTTCCAGTATTTCAGGTGCTCAATTAAAGACTCAATGTTTTCTTTTTACAATGAGAGCTATATTAAATAGGTTGCAAAAATCAGCTATCTACACTCAGCTGAACTCAGTAGCTAACTGCTCTGTTCAGGGAAGCAACTTGTAAATTTAAAATAGAAGGAGAAAGAGCCTAATTTTCTAGTTTCTGAATGACTATTTCACCCTCAGACAAAAGTACAGTGGAAAAAAGTCAGAATACTTACTCAGTCACATTAACTTCTGAAGAGACTGCTGTGTAATCTCCTGTTAGTGGAACCAGAAGAATGTGTTGACCACTTAGGAATCAGATACCAATTATCTCCATATGTAAACACTACATGTGACATTCCTCTGTCCCAGTGCCTTTTTCTCTCCATTTGCCAACAGCATTTGAGCTGGTTGCTCATTCATTTCCCTATACATACACAAACCCACACATCTTTTTCCATGTGTATGTGCACAGTAGAAGTATAGTGCTAGCCAGACCCACTTGGTCTTCTAGTTCAGCAGTGAACTTCTTCAGTGGACTTCTAGGTCATCTTGCAGCATCCACTGTGATGTTTTCACCAGTGTGGACTATCCTGGCATGATAGTTAAATGAGACAGAATCAAGAGAAAACTTGACAATAAATTCCCTTTCCAATGCCAGGTCAAGAGGTATAACAAAGGAAGTGGTGTTATTTCTACATGTAAAAGAAATTCTGGGTCTGCTAGTGCCTAAAGAGCTGATTTCAGGGAGAAAGTATAGAGAAAGTGGGAAAATAGTAACACATATTGATGTAAAGAATCTCCAGGAAGATGAAAGGAAAATGGGAGAATACATAAATAGCAGAGGTATGGCTAACATATACCTTAGCATATGAGTAATATTTTATAGCACCAAAGCCCCTGGCATAAATTTAAATGATTTCTGAAATGTTCAGGGTGATAGTGAGAAAATAAAAGCAGATTCTTAAATAAACTTTGTCATGTACATGTGCAGTCACAGTCTCATCTGTTCTACTTAAAAACCTCCTTTCATCTCTACCATAAAATATCTGTGTAGTTCCTCAGATTTCTCCAAATGCTATTCAAAGACATCCACTTTGAAGTTTGCCCTAGCCAAGTGAAGACAGCTAATAACTTAGCCACCAGAAAGATAAACATGAGGTCAGAACAAAGACTGTACATTTTTTTTTCTTCTAAAGAACTGGATCTGAGGCTTGCCCAAGGTTGCATGCTGACATTAAAGGGGGGTCTATGATCAAACTGAGGGTGCTGCAAATAGCTATAACTCCTGTAATGTTTAGGTGGTAAGATCTGGAAGCTGAGGTTGGTTAATGCTGGCTCCACTCAATTTGAAATGGTTGTGCTGATGGGAAGTGCACTTGAGCAACTTAACTGTAAATGCAGACTTTGGGGCAGTTGGGCTATTCAGTAGCTTGGGGTTTTTTTCTTTCTCCATTGAAGGAAAATATTTCTCATCTCTCCACTGTTATTTTTGTTGAAGCTCCTGCTCACCTCCTGTACCCTCACTGTGTTCCTTCCCCTTCTACTTGGCTGCATCCATTTCCACTCTTGCCTTGAGCAGTTTCCCTTCCTCATAAGCTCCTCCTCAGATACCACCCCTCCCTATGGTCATGCTTTATCTTTCTCAGCATAATTTCTATCTACTAAAAATACCCAGAGCTCCACATGATCTTCTCTTGCTTTCTGTGCTCCACCACTCTACAGGCTGCACTATGCAGGTTTATAGATAGAACTGGAGTGTTAGAGAACAACAGGCAGGGAGAGAGAAGCCTGACAGAGGGGGGAGCAGAGTTGAAAGTGAAAGAGAGCAATGGGTGCAGATTGCAGGCACAAGCAGGCTGTTGAAAAGGGCTCTTCTGTGTGCAAAATACACATCCCAGTTATGACAAAAAAAAAAGGTAATAAATTTATAAGAAATAGGAAAAGAAAAATATTTATTCCTCAATACTTTATTCCACTATGCCACCATCCACCTGAGGGCACCAGCCAGGATCAGGAAACCTTAGGCAGCTTATTATTACAACATTGACCACAAACCACCTCTTCCAACTTTCAAAGCTTCAAAGAGAGCTGATATTTTACCCATGGAAGTAATTTTCTAGCTGTACTTTATTGCACTTCTTTCAACTGCTGTCAGCCCTAGTAGCCTTACCCTGCCACTGATGAATCCTCAGTCCCTTCCATGTTGCTTACATTGTTGCCATGCCTGTTACTCTCTTTCCTCAATAAACACCACTGCTGGCTTTTGGGAGTCTGCCTTGGTCTGTCAAGCCAATACAGATGTATTAGGGCTGTTTATACTTGATGTTATCTTTGCTCTAAGGGAGTTATCTTCATTCTATTTTTGAGAGAAGTTTATATTAGAAACCTCACTCATTATATTGTACTTTAACATTATGCTACTGGAAGTTGCCCAGTAGATTGTACAACATCATCTGCTATTGATATATAGGGTAGTTTTCTGTCCATAATAACTTTATTTTCCTTAGCAAAAGGGCTCAGGAAGGCTTATTCACATTATTTCCACCATATATGACTGGACTTTGGAGACCTAACCTGTCCAGCATTTCTGGAAAGGAGGCTGATCCTGGAAAACATGGAGCAGTGCCAAAAGGTACCTTCACCATGGAATCTCTTCATTCTTTGGTCAGTGTTCCTGACAGGCTCTGGAAGCTCTTCTGTTGTACTAATGAAGAATAGAAAACAGGGAAGTGCTTAAAGAGAGTTTTTCTTGACATGCAAAATAGAGACAGAATAAACCTGATTTAAAATTGAATGCTACCAACCTCCTGGAATGTCAAGTGAGTGAGTTTACAATGTAGGTTCTTTGCTTTAGCACAGAAACACTTATAGAAATAGGTTAATATGATAAAAAAAAGTGCTGTGAGCCTCTCAGAGAAACAGTCCACATAAAATAAAACATAAAAGGGGCTAAAAAACCACAACAGCACCAAACAGGTACATCTCTTGTGCTGTATCTATGCACACCCCATTGATAAGCCTGAACACTGTCTGAATTCTAGGCATGAGCATTACAGCTGTTCTGACCATTTATTTGTTTTATTTTCCTTGGGTTGTATAGGGAGAGTGTGTTCTAGCCTCAGTGCTTCCACAACATCCCTGGGCAAAGACTTATATCTGCACAGAGGGCAGGAATGGGGGAATTCTTTCTGCTGGAGACATTAGGGATATGTGACTGGCCAGGACATTTGCATTCCAAGCCAAACACACCCAAGCCCAGGTCAAGTTAGGTGTAATTTAAATTCCTGAAGCCATAAACCAGCCTGTTCAGCAATAAGGGAAGGAAAAAAGAAAGTCTCTAACTGTAATCTGATCTTGCTATTAGACACAACTCCCCTCCCTGTGCTTAAGCACTCTTCATATTGTGACATGAATTGACAAAAGCCAGAAAATTCAGCATTACACTGACACCTCATCCTTTGCTCATGGCTTTGTGAAGAAAAGGGGAAATAGATATCACAGCATGAAGCAAAGACAGCATCTGCCTTAGCTCTGAATTCCCTGGCTCTCAGTCACTTCACAGCACAGATGTAATGTTACTTAAACACAAGCTCCATTGTAGTTTCACTTGAGGGAAAGAAGACATGAAGCAAACATGCTTGTATTGCCTATGAGACCAAACTAATCTGTACCACTGGTTCTGTAGATGAAATAAGATTTAACTGATTTAAAACCAAATGTTTTCCATAGTAAAGTCACTTTTATACAAGTATGATTTGTCACATTTACTTCTTATGGCCACTTGTTTTCTGTCAGGTAGATGTATATTTTGGTAGTGTGTTTGGTTTGTGTCTGGCAAGGTTTTGGTAGCAGGGATTTGGTGCCAGCTGGGTGGCCTTAAACCACAACAGGTATTTCTATATTTGCATTATTTGATCATTTATAACTGTTCCTGTGGACCTGATGTAGTCAGCTGATGTAAATCTTCATTACTTCTTGGCTTTATAGGTCATATTGACTACAAATCCAGCTGTCCCCTGTGCATATGAAGCCATAGTGAAGATGTGTAATATTCTCAATAAATTTAAAATTAAACCAACTTGTTCATTCCCATTCTGTTTCTTAACCAATCTCCTGGTTCCAAATGCCTGCATATGCTATTCTAAGCTATAAATGAAATATTTGTAGCAAGCATGTGCTTTATTTAGCCATATGGGAAAACCTAATATTTCATATTAATGAAATAATGCCTCCTAGACTTAAAAAAAGCCAAGAAATTATTTGGCCTTATCAACTAGAAAATGAGTTTGTAGGCTAAATGCATTATACACAAGCAAAAGAGGTTTCTTCTGTCTTCCAGAGCAAGGTCCCTGAGTGGAGCTCCCAGACACCTCTGTTGGTCTTTCCTCTCTTACTGCTCTTTACCTGGGTCTGCACTGAATTAGAGGTGCAGAGGAGGATCTTGACCTGTGCTTTTAGCCTCACCCCTACACACTTCTGTTCAGACACAGCTAGTGTTCTCCCAGACATGCCCAAGAATCATTTCAGCAACACTGTGGGCCTGGAACCATTCCCAGGGGGAATTTTGGAGGTGACCACCCATTTTATTTGGGCAGAGAAAAATGGAACTTGTGGATGCAAAGTGTATTTGTGCAATTTGGCCTTAAAGACACAACAGTGCATCCCACTTCACAGTATAGATGTAACCTATCCTCCAGGGGCTCTTTCCATCCAATGTTACCTTCCTCACCCCAAACACCAGAGGTGAAAAGGCTGGAAAGTCTCATGGGTGATTTTCTCTGTTGCTCCATTACATAGTTTATATACCTTAATCTCCTCTGATTATGTGAGTCTACATGTAGAAATAAATAGATGTTATGACACATCATTTCTGTCACAGGATAATGGAGAAAATCCCCTGGGGTTGCCCTCAGGTTGGAAGGGACCTGCAGATGTCATCTGGCTCAGAGCAAGCCAGCTTTGAACTCTCATAATCCTGCATAAGGTGCTGTCATCTTATTTTCTTTGTTTAAGGATTAAAACCAGAAACCCTTCTATTGTATTTGAAAATATCCAAACAAATTTCACTACCAAAGAGTGAACACTGTGTGATGAAGCCTTTTCCTTCAGGATACTCTAACCAGTTCCCAGTCAGTGGCTCTGGAGTGAGGCAGCAATGATGTCCTTTGAGGGAGTCACACGAAACATGTCCCTCTATGCAGGAAGGAAGCCAACTCCTCTGCAGCAGAATACTTGCTGGAGATGTTCTTGCTGATGCTGTAAAGGTGCAACTATCCTTCAAATTAGTTAATGCTACTCAAAATTCCATCATGACATTGACATGAAGTATTGAATTGATCATTTTGCCTCAAAATCATGTACATGTCCCTATAAGAAAAGATGTATTTTAAGGACAGCTGTCAATTTGGGGTTTAAAAAGTTATTTTTCTCCCAAGAAAAAATATTTTTCAATCACAAAAGGTATTGAGAACAATGGAAAGAATGTTTACCTAATTTAGATTCTTGGTATAATACTGACAAACAGTGTCAAAGAGGAAAAAAAATAGGTTTTTTCTTCCTATATTTTTTTTTCCTTCCCATATTATCAATAGCAAAAAATATGCCCCTATGGAAATATTTGCTCCTCTAAAATCTGGCCTTCAAAGTTCCTGAGGCATTTTATTTACAGAAACAAGTTTGGAGAAGTTACTGAAACTCATGCAAAGCCAGTTGCACACAGTACCATAAGATCAGAGATATGAGAAATATTTCACTCAGAACTTCCACCATGGAATAACTGCAGACTCCTGAAGATGCAGGGCACTGGAGATACCACTAAACACAATCACATTCAAAAATACAAATAAAGTCTTTTTTATTTTCTTATACTGCCTCCAGCACTCTAGCAGTAAAATATTTCACAAGTTTTTGCTTTTTTATTTCCCAGTTGTCCCAAGAGAAACAACTGGATTGGGCTGTAGCCTGAGTATCTGTTGTTTCTCCTGAGCAATCTGGTGTTGAGCAATAAGGCTGAAGAAACTTGCTCTTAATTTGAATCAGAAAGGAGTTGGGATGGTCAAGCACTTGTAGCTCATAGAACAAGAGGTTTCATTGCCTACAAAGAGACTAGGGAGACTTGATTGGCATCACAGAAATGTTGCAAATCATTCAGTGTACCTGTGTATGGATGTGAGTGTGCCTCTGTGGGTACCAGCTGGGGCATGAAACAACCTCACAGAGGCAAAAAGGCAGAGGCAGCCAACTGTGAGCATCTTGCACAGTGAGATGCTTCCCCTATGTGACTGGAGCAACACTGAGGTGCTGGGTGCTTGTGTTGATGGTGCTGCTTGAACTTCCAGAAGCAGAACCAAAATGAAACAATGCAAAAGGATGGATGTTGAGGAGCAGTTTATGGGTTTGAGGACAATGGCTTTTCATGGCAGAGAGCACTTGAGAAGAATCAAGCTCATGCAGAGTGCTGCTGTCCTTCTAGAGATATCACTGCAGTTTAGTTTGGACCTGTCTTGTCCAGCTGCTCTTCAGCCAGCTGCTGATTTAGATGAGTGAGTGAGTAAGATAGGAGTGACTGCAGATTTACAGTAGAATGAAGTAATGCAAAGTGGCTCCTCTAGAGCTGGTCATCATGTTGACATTGGCTAAACATTCAGTGAGGCCCAAATGGCAATATTTGATAGTCCTTAGGTATTACACAACAGAAATTGGAACCAGCTGAAACATCTGCCTTGCAGAATCAGCCTAGGAGCAGCACTCCTCCTGCTGCACCAGCACTTCTACAAGGAACACCAGTGGTTAAGATTCCTGCCTGTGCTGGGGAACTCGTGGTGAAAAAATGAATCTGATCATTTTATCAGCTGCATGAGATAGAAGCTAGATGGTTGATGTGTTTAAGTCCTACAGGGCAAAGTTTTTACTTTATATATGTTTTGCTTGGAAAATGCAAACCCATTCAAAATGTTTCTAGGAACATTTGACTATTTCAGTCATTTTCTCAGTGGTCTGACTGCTTTCATTATCTATCAAACACCACCTAAGCTACCATCAAGTTGGATTGCATTAGGCTGCTATTTTCAGAGAAATTGCATATTTCCTGATCATTACCAGGTATTGTTCATGCATGGCTTGATAAAAGAGGAATGTATTCCTCCTAAACAGTGTTTAGACAAATGAAAGTGAAAAGTTTAGTCCCCCTGAAGTACCCAGCATTTCTCAACAGTCAGAAAAGATTTTCACATTCCCATTTCTAGACTCAGTCAGACTTGTCATGGAATATTTACAAGCAGAGGCCACAGACTTATTAAACCTATTAAATGATGGAAGAATTAGCCACAAACTACCAGTCAAACAGCTCTCATGGATTCTTTCCCTTCCTCTCTGTAGAAAAGGGGTGGATGGTTGGACCCAATGGTCTCAGAGGTCTTTTCCAATCATAATGCTTTTATGATTCATAGAATTATAGGCATTGGCCCAGGCTGCCCAGGGCAGTGGTGGAGTCACCATCCCTGGAGGGGTTCAAAAACCATCTAGCTGTGGTCCTTAGGGCCATGGTTTAGTGGCATGGTGGTGATAGGTTGATGGTTGGACTTGATGATCTTAGAGGTCTCTTCCAACCTTAATGATTCTGTGATTCTGTATGAAAAGAGAAGGGTGGCTTTGTACTGCAAGGTCCTTAGATCTATCCATTCTTGCCATGTAATGTCATTTTGTTGTCTCATTCTCAAAAGGTCTATGACTTGCTAGGGATTTCAAATAAAACTTAATCTGCCATTTAAACTACTGTTTTAAATGATTTCTCCCAATTGCTATCAACAAAATGGAAGGAAAATAAAAGCAATTTA
This sequence comes from Galbula dea, assembly GCA_013399015.1. NCBI lineage: Eukaryota > Metazoa > Chordata > Aves > Piciformes > Galbulidae > Galbula > Galbula dea. The sequence goes on along the minus strand of VWZX01007027.1, from coordinate 1,821 downwards.
TAAATTCTGACTCTGAAGAAAATCTCCTTCCAGTCTCAGAATAAGTAGATTACTCTGTATTAAAGATATAGAAAAAAACTCTAAGAGTATCCTAGGATTTGATTGTGTTCTTCTGCTACACTTGCTGTGGCCATCCCAGCAAGATCATGAATGGATTATGCAAAGTCCATCATGAGGCATACCCTTGCCTTGCTCTCCACAAAGTCAGAAGTGGAAGGGAAAAGGATGAGGAGGAGAAGAATCATCTCCTGTGCTTCAGGAAGAGTAGGGAGGAGCCATGTAATCTTATGTTGGTCTCGACTAGTTCAGAGAGCCTCCTTCTCACTTGGGAAAAGGCTATTTCTGTTGTTCCTAGTCCCATAAATACATCCTGACCAGGCAACAGAGAGCTTGGGCATTCAGCAAGGTGACCTGCACACTGACAGAGGAGCTGCTCATGTGTCCCCAGCAAAACTCTTGCTGCAACTCCTTGTTCCATCAGGCCCACTGTAATCTGGAGTTTGCCTGGAGCTATTGTTCCTGCTGGCATATTGTTTCAATTCCTCCTTCAAAAAGGAGAGGGAGAAACAAGTGGCTCCCTGTTGGATAAGTAACAGATCTACTCTGTCAGAAAGCCTGTCTCAGACCTCACAGTCAGAGCCAGTCTGGGACATCCTGCAAACTTTCCTAGACACTAGTCAAAATATATGGTGCCCTGGTTTTCAAGCATCACACCATTTATCTGTGCTTCCTGGAAACATATCAGAAAGACACACAACATACCAAAATGATTGCTGCAAGATGGAGTAGTCTTTCTCTTCCTATCTAAATGAAAAATGATGGCAGCTCTTTCTTTGGAGCAAAATTAATGTTCACCAGCCCAGCACATGAAGAAAGATCAAGTCATAGCTTGAATTACAGAGTGAGTGCAGACGTAAAGGGAGTCTGCATGAGGGGAGAAAGGAGGATGAAGATAGTATTTGGCCAATGTTCAGATGGGCCTCACCTCTAGGATGAGGCCTGCAATTTTACATGCATATGCAGTTTTTCATATTTCTCTATGCTTCAACTGTCAGGACAATTTTAAAGATGACTTTTGGGAATGCAACCCACCGAGCAAAAGGCATGACATACAGTACAGAAGGGGAACATTCATGTAGGCTTAGTCTAACTTCTGATTTCTTTACCAGACCTCATTCTCATGATTGGACCTTAAAAATCAAGAACAATAATACTGGGAATAATTCAGCAAAGTGTCATCAGCTTTGCTTACTTAAGGCACAACCAGGCTGAATTCCTGCAACTGGAGAACAGATGCTTAGAATGCTTTGTGTAAGCAGGACTTGCAATTCCCCAGGCTTGGGGCAGAGTGGCTGGAAAGCTGACCAGCAGAGAAGGACCTGGGGATGCTGTTCAGACAACCAACTGAAGATGAGCCAGCAGAGTGCCCAAGTGGCCAAGCAGGCCAACAGCATCCTGGCTTGGATCAGAAATGGTGTGGCCAGCAGGACTAGCACAGGGATTGTCCCCCTGTACTGGCCACTGGTGAGGCTACATCTTGAATACTGGGTTCAGTTTTGGGCCCATCACTACAACAAAGACATTGAGCTATTGGAACATGTACAGAGAAGTGCAAAGAGGCTGGTGAAGGGTCTAGAGAGCAAATCTTATGAGGAGCAGCTGAGGGAACTGGGGTTGATTAGTCTGAGGAAAAGGAGGCTCAGGGCAGACCTCGTCTTTCTCTACAACTACATGAACAGAGTCTGCAATGAGATGGGAGTTGGTCTCTTCTCCTAGATTACCCATGATAGGACAAGAGGAAATGGCCTGAAGTTGCACCAG
>VWZX01007025.1:0-14638 GCA_013399015.1 Galbula dea | reverse complement strand
AATCTTCGTTTGCGAAGCCTAGCCATGATGATGATGAGATCTTTGAATAACACCCTCTTAAAAGGTGGATACATTTATACTGGACCAGAGTAAATATTTTGTCCTGTATCTCACAAATCATTAGAAGACAGAATAGATGATGGTGGAGTGTTAGATTCTCCCACTATAAGCAGTGTCCTGGAAATGAGTGCTACATTTTTTCCTGATTAACAATACACCTGAATCTGATTTTATTATCTTTCTTTACCTTTTTATTTTTGACCAAAGATATGCAAACACTTAGTGATCCCACAGTTTCACGTAAGTTTGTTGCATTGAAGAAAGAAGCATTTATTTGTGCTGGGGAAAAAGGGTGATGGCATTTTAAATCACAGTTGTAAGCAAATACAGTTCTGCAATATCCTATGAAATTTAACATTGATATAGACAACAAATACTGGATAGATCTTCTGAGATGCAGATGCAGCTACAAAAGGAAAGAAAAATTAGTTAGAACTGTTCTTGTCGCAGAAAGTACCAGCACATAAAAGAGCCCAATCAGACAGGAGTTCTGAGTCTGTCAACTTCTGTTCTGGTGAAACAAAGAGGAGACAGATCCTCTGTTCTTTATTTTTCCCTCTTTTGACAGCAGAGAAAGATCATGATAATAATTACCACTCTAAAATCTAGGTGGTGATGTTTGATATTTGAAGTTTTCTCTGCTTTATTTCAAAAACTTTGAGTCTGGCATAGTAATTATTATATAACTCCCAGGAAATTTATTTTAAGATTTGTTGATATAGAAATCTATAATTAATTTACATTTAATTCACATATGAACAAACAATTTCAAGATATCTATCACAGCTTTCTGACATTAAAAATGGAGTGGTGTTTTGATTTTTTTTGTTTGTTTTGTTTTTTAAAAACCTCTCAAAAATGGAATAGTCTCTTTAATATTAGACAACATAAGGACAACTTAACCAGACATGTAAATAAAATTTAAGCCATGCGTGAGTACAATTAAAAGCAGAATTCCAGTTTAGCTTAACGTTGAAGGAATTCTATGTGAAAAGATAAAAGAAAATATTTCACATGGAAAAATACTGAGATATCTGCTAACTTAACACATTCTTTCTACACGGTAGCTTATGCAGCCCTTGGATATTAAAATGTTGGTCATATATGCAGTTGTAATTCTCATTTGGATAGAAATGACAATGTCATACACAGTGTGCAACACCACACTTCTTTTTTGAAGAATGTGTAATTCCCAGCATGATGCAGGGAGTGATCAAAATGCTGGAGGCATGATAAATTCTGTGGTGAACATGTTAACTGCATTTACTGCGGCGGTGTCAGAAAAAGCCAGTGCTGTCCCAGGAGACTGTATCTTCCATATACAAATAACACAAATTCCAAAAGGTTACGGTGGGTTATCGTTGTGGTAGGTTCAAAAGTGGTTGAATAAGATACAGTCAGATATAAGGTACATGCATCCAGTTTCCAATATGGAATGCATTATTACATCTCTACTGTAATAAAGTATCAAAGGAATAGAAAACAAAATTGATGCAGTCTGTTTAACAATACCCAGAAGCAATAATAATACTCACAGAATGAACAGGATCTTTTTCCTCTATGAAGGACTATGATGTTCTAAAGATAATTAGTCTGACTTGTAATCCATACAGTCATAACCAATTAAAGCAGACAAAAACCCTCCAACATGAACACATACAGTACTAACCACCAAGAAAAATAAAGAAATCATATCTTCTTAATAATTGCCCTTAAAGTGGATGACAGGTTCTTTCAGGCTGCTTGTATCAAACAATATGCCTCTCCAGTAGCTGACAATGTATAAATTGTGTGGAGAGGGTACCCTCAAGACAAAAAAAAGACCACTTTCATAAGAAGTCTGTAGCTTCCTGCTTTATTCATTGGGATAAATTAAAGAATAAATATGCTCAAGAATTTTGTAAGGTAGATGACTATATGAGATGGCTAATGATAGTTAAAGAAGAGTGATTTACTTGGGTATCTGTTCTTCTCAAACTTGTCAGCAAACCCCTTAAGAGCAAGAAAATTGTTCTTACACCTAAAAACTGCATAGAGATTGCATTCTTTCCTGAGCTTGTCTCTTAGGGTTTAAAAAAAAGATCATTTTTGCACTGTTTTTCATATGAAAAAGCTTTATTGTACTTTAAAATAGTATCTGGAAATTAAAGTGAATATAGAGTAAAAGTGTGAAGCAGATAAAAACAGAGGTAAGGAAAACGAGATAGATGTAGTCATTTTTTTTTCTTCACTCTGCCCATAAGGTCTTGATTAATACATCTGTTCCTGAGTTGCCATAATTATGAAATTTCTATGCCCTTGACTGAAAAGTATCAAATTAATGAAAGATGAGAATGCAAAATACATTTTTTGCAGACTTCTTAATTTATATTTTCATCTCTATTCATGAAATCTTAAGAATTAGACATGGAAAAGACTGATTAAATCATGCAATCATTGCCCCTACTGACAGCTTTGAATAATTCTTTGTTTGCGTCCTGAAAACACAGCATTTACATACAGAGGAAAAAATGCATTTTAATGAGAGAGGTCTTTTTCCTGTGCAATCTGAGCAGAACTGAGCAAATGAACGCAGCTCATTGTCACAACAGAGGACTTGTAAAGGAATATACACTTAGCTGAGTGCATGTTACCAGATCAAGTAGTGTACTCAAGTATTTTGTTATTATACATTTCAGCACATAATAGAAAAAGGATACGTGGTGATTAAGATCAATTAGCACACTTTCTGAAGCCTAGTGTGGCAACTGAGAGGTTAAATATTACTTTAGACATAAGGCAAAATATCCCAGTGAATAGAGTAAAACAACCTTAAGTAACCGTCCTCCTTGTCACTCAGTTAAGGATTAGTGAGAGTCCACCATTAGTTCAGTAAAAACCCATACTTTCATTAGTGAGTGGCTCAATCTACCACTTGGTTGTAATTATAACAAGAATTTTTAGCTATTACTGAGTGATAAGATTAAGATGAGTTTGTCATTGAGGAGGACTGGGTTAGTTAAGCTATCTGCACATCCATAAATCCATGGGACCTAAGGGGATGCACCTGCAGGTGTTGAGGTAGATGGCAGAAGTCATTGCCGGGCCACTCTCCATCATCTTTGGTAAGTGCTGGGGGACAGGAGAGGTGCCTGGGGATTGGCAGAAAGCAAACATCACTCCAGTCTTCAAAAAGGGCAAGAAGGAGTTAGTACTCCTGTTAGTACTTGCTTGGGGATAATTTTTCTTCTTCTACAGAGCTATAACTGTAAGCCTACCATGATTTTACTGTTTTGATAAGCTAGAGCCTTCTCATAAAAATAAAGTGAATTTGCAAATAAATAGCTTAGCCTCTTAGTCAGCCTAACACATAAGGATATTGCAAATAAAGTTATGAAGTGTTATGACCTATTAGCAATTTTCCCCAAGCAAGTACTAACAAAAACCCCAAGGAGTTCTGACAAATGTGTACTCTTAGAAGACACAAAGAAACAAGAACAACGGTGCAGCTGATTTATGAGCAAACACTTTATTTCAGGGTGTGCATAACAATTTTTCCAGATTTAAAATATTGTCTTCATAAAAGGTGTTTTACAAACTTTGATTTAATTAAGGCATTCTAAATATATTAGGCAATTTTCTGAACCCATGTAGGTTTCTTCTGCTCTTCATTTATACAGAGAGGAAGTGAACACCTCATGGTAATTATGAAGCAATGGTGTAGCATGAATTAGAGCTTTGTGGAAAATAATTAATTCCAGAAAATTAACATACACATTCTTCTTAAAAACTTGTCTTCATTTGCTATTTCATGCTGAATCACATACTCTGCAATTCTGTAGGGAAGTGATTGAGTCACCACCCTTGGAGGTATTTAAAAGATGTGTAGATGTGGTGCTTAGGGACATGGTTTAGTGGTGGTCTTGGCAGTGTTAGACTAACGGTTGGGCTTGATCTTAAAGGTTTTTTTCTGACCTACATGGTTCTCTGATTCTATGATAAATTGCTCAAAGCAACAGTTGATTGTTTTAATGCATTAATGAAATTCATGAGAGTTGGCAGGATCAAAGCTTGCTTTCTAGTCTCATTTTCTCCCCTCTATGTACATAAAAAGGCATAGAGAATTTAAAGGTAGATTTATACTGCTGACCTTAACTGTAGAAGTCTGATTTTCATGCACTATACAACAGCACAAAAAGGCAAATAACTGTAGAACAAGTGTCAGACAAAATGAAAGTTGATCCAGATAATCCCACTGGTTGCCACCTGTGCACATCCTCCAGGATCCCCATGGAATCACGAACACTATGATTAGCTCCATCACTGTGTTTGTTTTGGGTACTAATATATATTACAAAACATGCTAATATATATTATCATAATTTATGATAGCACTTCAATGACTCACAACCCTGTTTTCTCTTTTTTTAGAAGTCCTTTCCACATTTTCAAGGTTCTTCGTAGTGATGGTCAATAATCAAAGCAAACCATTGCAATAATGATCTGAGCATGATCTGCTCCAGAAATTTCTCAACCTCAAAGACTATTTATAACGGCAAGAGACACTTTATGACAAAGATTAAATCAAAGAGTTGTAATATATAATTGGAAAAAATGGAAAAAAACACACTAATCTCACAGCCTATATGAAAAGTGTGTCTCCTCTTTCCAACTTTGCTATTTTACAACAGTAGAAAACATAACAGATGGACCAAATGAGGGGAAAACAAAGAAAAAGAAAGAGGAAGGAGATGAAAATGACAATCCTCAAAATCTTTTTGATTCAGCTGAAATAGGGAGGGAAAACTGGGGCATTTGTAGCATTTGGCTGTAGCTGGAGGGATTGCCACCTTGTTACATTTTTCTCTCTCTCTGCCTACTGATTTGCTACTTTCGGGGTTGTTCAGTTAGTACAGGGGCTGTTACTAAAATCAAAACTGAGCTGGCAGGATTCACATGGCTCTAGTCCAGCCTATCTGTAGCAGATGGGAGAATCAGCTATTTTTGTCAGCCACACAGTATTGATGTTTTTCTTTTTATTTTCTTTTTTTGTAAGTTACAAAGAAGTGATACAGAATGCAGCTTTTATTCATTACACATTGAAGATGTGAATAAAACTAAACTTCATTGCTTCGGAGGTTGAAATGCTCACTGTGAAAAAAGTCTGTGTGACAGTCCTGTATAGTAACTTGTCTCCTGAGGATTTCACTAACATCATCAACCATTATCAATGTCTCTAGTCTCTCTTTTGACATAGAAAAATTAATTCAGTGTGCCTATACTGTTGAGAAACAGAAGGCAAGCATTCCCATGGTCCATCTAAAAATACCTGCCTCATAAGCTTGAATGTAGATGTCTTTCTTGTGTATTTTATCTTGTTTTTAATAGGGACTCAGGAGAATTTAGTTAAAAGTATGCAAATGAAAACTAGATTCCCAAGGGATATGCTTGAGTCAAAAATAATTCTATCTTTGCAAACTGTAACTAATGAACAAATGATTCAGTCAAATAAATTCCATATTTCCATTCACCACCATCTGTTATTGGCAAGATACTTTGTTTGTGCCCAGCTACAAAGATCAAACAAGTGTATAACCACCAAATTAAGGGAGAAAAGTGAATGCAGCAATGAAGAAGTATAGCTGCTTTTCGGAGAAACACATGTATTTGCGGTTCGGTGCCTAGCAGAATTTAACATGTACCAGAAACAGGGAAATGAAGCAATGGTACGTAAAAAAAAAGCCCAAGAGAAGCCAAATTGCTTTTTTGGCATGAAGTTCCCTTTCATTGCAGGAAGCAGTACCCTGAGGTATGTCACCAAGTCTTCTCCACTTGTGTCTAGACTCTATACCTTTTTGATGGGATTTTATTTCATTTCATGCAGTAAAAATTAAATGGGAACAATACGCTGCTGCACCAAACGGTGCTGCTTTTTCAGCAGCTGGTATCCTTAAATTTATTCTTAGCCTGTCAAAATGAGACTGTACTCCTACATATTTGAACAGGTGAAAAAAAGGCCTTGACTAGAGTATGGCAATAGGCAGCAGAATGCTTCATTGTGAACTTTGGAAGGGATTTGGGTTTTTTGTTGGTTTTATCCCCTTAGGGATATTAAAACCTTTTATATTACTTAAGCAAAAGTATGAAACAAAGCCTAAAAAGGTAAACTAACAGACTTCCTAGTTTAAGTGGAAGAGGGAGGAAAAAATGTGATTCACAGTCCTCTGTTCAAAAATCTTTACTTGTATTGCATAAACAGTGGCTTTGGTTGCCTTAATATCTATAAAGGTGCTTTACAGGTACTATTTACTAAAGCAGGTACAATTGCTTTCCACCTATACAAGAGAACTATGTGGTCAAATGCAAACTGTCTTCCACCAGTTCCACCCACTTGCTGACCTGGTAGGAAGCGTTGCAATGTCCATCTACAGCTATTACCTTAATTTATTTTATAACATAGGAGTGACAGCACTGTTGTGTATCCTGCTGTTTTGATGGTGTAGGAAATCAGAAAAGTCCAGATGATGAAGTTTTACAGTCTAATTCAGGATTTTGAAGACTTTGATATTTCCGTATTTTAACTGGAGCACCAAATATATATTGGAAAAGTACTATTATTTGAAAAAAGCACATTTGTGTAGGAAGTCAAGAACATAAAAATTACAGCTTGACCCGGTATTTATTAGGTTCAATAGTTTAAAGCCAATCTGCTACAGCCAACTTTACATTTGTGAGCAGTTTAAAATGCATACACATTAGTACTGATTAGTTAAACCCAGCATTTATGTGAATCCTTTATGAAGCATAGATAAAGAAAAATTCTTTTAAGAGTTTTTGGTCTTTTCGCTTCTTTATATGCAGGTTAACAGACCATCTAATTGACACAGTCAATTATGTAAATGCCATCTATATGTGCAACATCTAGAATTAGAGCAGGAAATGCATCTATACTGGTAAGAATTAGGTATTTTACAGCTCCATTTGTCTGATGGTTACTTTACCTGAACCTCAGCTTTATTTTCAGATTACATACTAGGCTTTCATAACAAACTATGGAATAAGAAATAAGAGTTTAAAAACCTAGGTCAGTTATCTATTTAAAGATTTCTATTCTTCCAGAGCAATCAGTTACCTTAGCCAGACTATAATGTATATGATCCCCTTAATGGGTGAAGCTCAACATTGCAGTTTTCTTTTCATTCAGTTTTATGAAGAAAAATACTGCTTCCATAACTATTATTTTCTACAATAAATTTCCATGTTTGGAAACTGAGATTTAACTACAATATCTACTCTGACTGCATACCTTATAAAAGTACTTATAATATCGATTTCATCCATCTTACAATGAATTCAGTGTTTTATGGCTGATAATCAAGCCTAGTGTTCCTTTTTCCATTCACTAACATTTTGTACAGCAATGCAAGGTCATACTGAAGGTCCATCTACCTCACTATTTCATGTTTGACAAGAGCAGACATTTGTGAGAAAAGTAAGGAGGGCAAGCACAGAGTGTTGCTGCCCACAGTAAGTTCCACATAGAATTCAATGTTTTGGTTGTAGACTATGTTCAGGAAAGAAGACCAAGTCTTATTTAGGTATAAAAGACAAGTTTTTTAAGGTTCATCTGCACATTAATATTTTAAAAGCCAAAAACCAGTACAACTGGCGTAAGTTCACTTCTGTGGAAGAAAGTTAGTGAATTGGCCAGGGATACAACTGTATCACAGTTGCAAGCATAACTACCTTAGCCTGGGGCTGGCAGAGAATTCACCTATTACTCTGGTCTTCAAGGCAGCAGCCATAGAAAATGTGGTTGACTAGGGCTGCTGCTGACACCAACAACTTGCAGGCTATCCTAAGAAAGTGTTTATGAAAAATTGTATGTCTACTTCTCTCTGAAGACAGCATATGCCTGGAGCAAGAGTAAGGTGCCTGTCTGCACCACTATGCGTAGCAAAAAATAACAGCTTCAGTGACCAAGTGAGAAAACTGGTTATTGGGCTTTCTGCAAACTCCTTCTGCTGTGTTAAGGAAACAATTAACTTGTCCCACTGAGAGTCACTCCTTCCAGAAAAACAATGCTATGAGCCAGTAATCCCCTTCCCCTTTATCCCTCCACATTCTACACCAATTCTACTCCTTAGGAAGGTAAAAACAGAGAAGAAGGATTTGTTCTTACCTCTGCTGCTTGGAAGTCTAGAAAAAAATTTGCATAGGTAGTGTTTAGTATTTACAGTAAAAGAAGAGGGGAGAGAAAGCTTCCTGTCTTCTCCAATTAACATTATATGACAGGATTAAGAGAAGTTTGTCAGCAAGATGTAGATAATGTCAAAGAGGTTTTATACAACAGCAAGGAGCATAAATGGAACCAGACACCCTGAAAGGTCTTCTTCCTGAAGCAACCCTCATAGGTACTTACAAGATTTTCAGCAATAGAACCTGGCGTTTTATTTCAAGAAAGGAATAAACAGATAGTTTTAGTTCATTAAAGTCTAATCTGTTGAGATAACATTTGGAATTTAACACATTTTAACACAGCAAGAAATGTAGTTAATTGTAACAGTCAGAACAACTTGATTCAGAATTAAGTTGATCTTTGTATTTCTTCTGTTGATATATGTCTATCTGTTTCATAGAAATCTGTAATGATAGAACATAAAGAGGAGAAAGGAAAAAATGCCAGAACTTGAGCTTTCACTTAATATGAGGATGCCATTCGATCCACACTTTGTATTTCAATGTTTCTTTTATGAAAGCCGTCAACCTAAAATGTGAAACATGTAGTTTGAGCTCCCAAATTGTTCTAGACTAGTGTAACACTTGCAATTGGGCACTTAAATCAGCCTTAAAAAGGGCTAGCAACCTTCAGTACTTCACAGTGTGTCATCCAAGGTGGCAATAATCCACAACTCTTCTGTCTAGGAAATGAGATATTTTAGATACATCTCTGAAAAGAGAAGGTAACACTACTGAAAACCCTTGGTATGACAGCAATAGGAAGGAACAGGAATAATCTAAGAGTTTGGGTTTTTTAGAGATCTTGCAACCCCTCCTAAAAACGCCTCGGAATTTTTTTCTTGCCCACATACAGCTAATGGAGTGAAAGAAATTCCCGCCCCATACCTTATAATGTTATTAACACCCTGTAGATCAAATGAATTAATACCCACAGCTACGGTAGATACTAAAAAACACTTAACTTCAAAAAGAACAGGAGAAATCATTTGGGCCATTAGGAAGAAACAATTAATCATAATCAGGAACCTGTGTAATTAATTTGCACAACTGCCAACAAACTGGAACAGAAGGGTGAGTCACTCAGAGTAGATAAGGGAAAAGAAATGAATGAAAACGTAACCAGTTGTAAACACCACTATGCCCAGAAATGGAACAGCTCAAGAAAGTGGTCAGAAAATCTTTAATGCACAGAACACTTTTGAAGAGAACACTCTGGATACTTCACAAGGCTGTATGTCAAAGCAGTTTAAATGTAACTGGTAGAGAGAATAATAAATAATAATAGAACTAATAGACAGAGATTTTGGAAAACATATTTAACCAAAAATTCAACCAAAAATATAGAGCAAATGGCATCAAGTTTTATACCTAGAGAATTCAACCTAATCTTGATGATCTAGGTAGCAAAAAAAACCAACCAACCAACCAAAAAAATGCAACCCAAACAACAACAAAAAACCCCAAACAAACAAAAATATACAGCATTATCGTACACCACTATCAAATGGAATTTTTGCTCCATATCTAAAATTGCATCTAGAGAAAGTCCAGTGGTAAATTAAAGTACCCTACCATGCATCCAGTTCTGAAGCCCCTATTACAAGAGGGATACAGGGGTGCTGGAACAAGTCCAGAGAAGGGCCACGAGAATGATCAGAGGACTGGAGTACCTGTCCTACAAGGACAGACTGAGAGAGTTGGGATTGTTCAGTCTGCAGAGGAGAAGGCTCCAAGGGGACCTTATTGTAGCCTCCCAGAACCTGAAGGGGGCCTACAAAAAAGCTCGTCAGGGACTTTTTAGGAGGTCAGACAGTGATAGAACCAGGGGAAATGGGTGTAAGCTAGAGGAGGGTAGATTTAGGCTGGATATTAGGAAGAAGTTCTTCACTATGAGGGTGGTTAGGCAGTGGAACAGGTTGCCCAGAGAGGTTGTGGAAGCCTCATGCCTGGAAGCTTTTAAAACAAGGCTTGATGTGGCCCTGGGCAGCCTGATCTAGTGGATGGTGTCCCTGCCAGGCAGGGGGGTTGGACCTGGATGACCTTTGAGGTCCCTTCCAACTCTGACAATCCTATGATATTGGCTACACTTGTTTGTTAACTGTGCCCAGTTTCAAAGTGGCTGGAACATGTTTTATCCACCCTGTTGTCTCATGTTTCAAATCACGGAAATTTTTATCTGAAAATACTCACATTAAAGTGAATTTCAGTTTTATTAATACCTCAAGACTCTGAAAGTGTGTCTCAAAATAATAATGCAACCTTGGTACCAGGGGACAAACTCACTAATGGAAATGTAAATTTATTTTAACTGACATTCGAGTCTCAGTCTGCTGACTCAAGTAGTGGGTCTAAATTTTATATTAATACTGTTCCAATAAAAAAATATTTGATTATTTCATAGCTGGCGATTTGTCACTCTGTATGTGAACTGAATATGAATCAATGACATACAGGAAAGAGATATATATCACCTTGCTTTTAAATTAAATTTCTGTATACTATTCTGAACTTGTCCCTACATATGTGAGAACAGGAACAACAACAACAACAACAAAAGGTATTGTTCAGACAATAAAATTAGTATGAAGGCAGGCATTAGTATAGTCATCTATAGTCCTTCTGAGGACTTGATGATAAAAAGAATTAATTCAAGGAATAGTAGACAAAATTAAAAAAATCTTTTAAAAAAACCAAACAAACCAACCAAGCAAGCAACCAAACCAAACCAGTATAAAATTGTGTTTTAAAGAGTACATCAAAAAAATTCACCAGAAATATAAAGTAAAAATGTAATAGCAAATACTTAACACTGCACATAACTATTTCTATTGTTACATCATATAAACTGATATAAGAAGTCTATGCATGGCCTATTTCCTCCAGAAGAAAATTTTATGAGGGTACGTTAAAGAAAAAAAGTATAAATTTAAGCAACTCCTAGACTGTATATCAGGCTTCATGCTTTAACTCAGTTCCTCCTTTTGCCTGCAACAAAATCAGAAATCAACCAAAACCTAAATTTTTGTTACATGGGTGCGGATTTAATCTTTCCCTGTATTTCCATGTGTTCCATATATCCAAATGGAGGACCGTGAGATCAAGAAGACAGGGTAGCCTCATAACGAAAGAAACATTACAGGTAGTTCAATAGTTCTCCACAGCCATACAGGACTCACTGAGATGCACGAAGAAGCAAGTCTCACAGAATTTTTGGAAGTGAACTTTGCTTCCTCATCTCCCCGCCAAGTTTAGTTGCTGTTCCCATCCCACAGCAAAAATTTTGTGCAAGTATTTTAGGGCAGAAATTGAACATTTGGTGGTCAATTATTGATTATTTGAGCCACTTAGCAGATCACCTAAGCTCTATGGTATTTTTCTATTTGAATGGATGAACTTGATTACTGTGAGAAACGTTTTCTTCTTGTATCTTGTATTGCTTGCAAATATTTGCATCTGCTTACTATATCCATGAATAAAAGAGAAAACTTCAAATACAGTCTACAAACACCAGTTCTTCCACAACTGTTCATGGTTTATGAGAAAAAGCTGATTCCCTAAATACCTGAATGTAACAAATAGAAGAATTGTTGAAATGGGTGATACCTAATACCCATATGGTTAACGATGTCACCACTGACAAGGATTAGTAACCACAAATATGCAGAAAACAAATAAATGGCTCTCCTGTCATGCCTTCTAACATTCTGTGTGTGATTTATAAGCATAAATGAGGTGTCCTCGTTTGGGTTAGAACAGAAGTAATTCTGTTCAGTGATTTTATTTTTTCAGTTAAATATCCTCTAGAAACTGCATTTTCTGAAACGAACAGTGTGTCCTCATAGACACTGCCAGCTTCTAGCAGTGATAAGGCCTAATGTTTAGATTTACTACCAGGGACTGGTATGCAAAGCAAGGTCACCACTAAATCTTGTGTTTCATGTTGGCAGGTGCAGGGTGAAGGCTTCACCTTCAGGGAGGAGCAGAAAGGACCAGTGACCCCAAACTGACAAACTAAAGTATTCCATCCTATATATGTCATATTCAATACATAAACTGGGGGTCATTTCCCCCTCGGTAGATGATTATTCTCAGTTGGGAAATTATTCTCGACTGTTAGCTTGTTAGGTTGTTAGATTGTTCTCCCTTGTGAAATTATTCTACCTTTTTGGCTCCTTTTCACCTGCATTTTGACGATCCCTAAGTTCCAGTATCCAGTACCAGGATCCAGTATCAGGATCCAGCCCCTGAGCCTGATTCATCTGCTGCTGAGGCATACTGCTGCAGTATCACTGGTGATGTAATTACCATCAAGGCAGGTTTGGGTTTGGTATTGGGTTTTGTACGTATTTGTATACATTTCAATTTTCATTATTATTATAATAAAAGAAGTTTTTAGTTTTATTTTCCAATCCACAAGTGTCTGTGTCTCTCTCTTAAATCCTTTCCTACCCCCTTTCCCTTCCTGTGGAGGTGGGGGGAAGAGGAGATAACAGGGAGTATCTATCATTGGGTGGGTAGCTGGCAAAGCCTTGACCCTCGACAATGAGGTCACCCCTTAGTCTCCTCCAAGCTAAAGAAACACAGCTCCCTCAGCCTTTCCTCAGAAGGAAGATGTTCCACCCCTTTCATCATCTTGGTGGCTCTATGCTGGAATCTTTCAAGCAGTTCCCTATCCTTCTTAAACTGAGGGGCCCAGAACTAGATGCGATATTCCAGATGTGGCCTCACCAGGGTAGAGTAGAGGGGGAGTAGAACCTCTCTCAACCNTAGACTCCATCCCATTGACCACAATTCTCTGACTTCTGTCCTTCAACCAGGTCACAATCCACCTCACTACCCAACTACACTTGCTCAGTTTAGCTGCAAGGATGCTGTGGGAGACAGTGTCAAATGCTTTACTGAAATCAAGATAAACCACATCCACTGCTCTACCCTCACCTATCCACCTGTTTATGTCCTCATAAAAGGCTATCATGTTCACCAAACATGCCTTCCCTTTGGTAATCCCTAATGACCCCCTTATCCTTGATATGCCTAGAGACAGAGTCGAGGATAAAGTGTTCCATCACCTTTCCAGGGACGAAGGTGTGGCTGGCCACTCTATAGTTATCCAGGTCCTCCTTCTTGCCCTTTGTGAAGACTGGAGTGACATTTGCCTCCTGTCCCCCAGCACTTAGCAAAGATGATGGAGAGTGGCCTGGCAATGACTTCTGCCACCTCCCTCAACACCCACGGTTACAACCTGTCAGGTCCCATGGATTTATGGATGTCCAGATGTCTTAACTGCTCCCTAACCCAGTCCTTGTCAATGAAGGAAAATTCCTCCGTTATCCTAACTTCATCTGGGGCCTCAGGGATCTGAGAGTATAGACCGAGACAACGAAGGCATTCAGTAAGCCTGCCTTCTTCGTATCATCTGTTACCAAGGCACCCACCTCATTCAGCAGTGGGCCTACATTGCGTCTAAAGTTAGTTTTTCCTGCAATGTACTTGAAGAAGCCCTTCCTATTGTCCTTGACCTCCCTTGCAAGGTTTAATTCCAGAGAAGCTTTAGATTTCCTAGTTGCTTCCCTGCATCCTCTGACAACAGTCTTATAATCTTCCCATGTGGCCAACCCCTTCTTCCATAATCTGTGGACTCTCTTCTTCCACTTAAATTTTGAATTTCAACCTCAGCCCAGCCCTTACCTTGTGTAAAAATCATTTTAGGTTTAACAAACCTCCCTGAACTTTTTCCCTCCACACCCTGCCTGCATGAACTGATGCACAAAGTGTTGTGCCTACTCCTATTTACCTGGCCCCATTTGCTGTTGTCTGAGTTGCTCATGCTCCCAGGGGCTACCTAATGTATGAGTGTCTGTAACTGTCTTCAGTGATGGTCCCACCCACGATGAAGATTCTGAGATCAGGGACATGCTGCTGCTGCTCTGGGTGCTGGGAGCTGGGCTGGGGCCACCTCTAGCCTCTACCTCCCTTCTCTAGATTCACTTTTTTTCCACTTTCAGAAGCATCTGCACGGTCTTCTGGCCAGATCCTTTTGCTGCCAAGCTCCTCTGGCAGATTGGATCTGCTGGGTGACCTCTCTTCAAGTGGCTCAAAAAGTGGTGACAGAGGTGTTTTTAAAACAGCCACCTTCAGTGCCCGTCCTGCGCATTGACCATATCCTGAGCTGGAAAGTTACACATAACAGTCATGCAAAAAGGGTTTTAGTAGAGGAGTATCTCCATTTTAAACCTCCACAAACCTGTGTGTAGGAGCTCCTCATTTTAACAATATCAGTGTGGAAAATTCACCTCTTTGTTGATAGTTTAAGTCTGTTGCCTAATTACAGAATCACAGAATCATTACAGTTGGAAAG
>VWZX01007023.1:4634-19019 GCA_013399015.1 Galbula dea | reverse complement strand
CTCTCGCACAGCCAGTTCTCTCAGGTATTGGATACCTTTCTCCATGGTGCTCCATTTACTTGGGCGACATTCAATATCATCTTTATAGGGATACCTCTCCCTTAAAGATGATAGAAGCCATCTCCACAGGCTGCAAGTATTAGCATTTTTTGCAATAGCTTTATCTATGCCTCCATCTTTGGACAGGTATCCATGCTGTCTGGCCTCTCTGCCATCGAGATCAATAAAGTCAGCTCCACTATCCTAGCATGGAGCCAGCCAGGTAGTAAGTGATTCATGGTCACAACGGCCAAAGTCCTTCCTCACATTGCGCAGCTCCTTCATAGATAAAACTCTGACCACAGCCTCTCCATCTGACTGGCTTGCCCTGGAAGGCCTTGCCCCCCTTAAGCTTCACGTAGAGGGACTTGTCTCCCGGGAGTCTGCTTTGGAGGGACTTGCTTTCTGCAAGTTAATTTTAGCAGATGGACCTTCCCCAGGTGAACTGGATGCAGAATAACCTGCTCCATCATCATCTGAGACAGATGATAATACTGGGCGATCTGTTTTTGTCTGTTGCTTTTTCCCAATCACAGGAGAAGAAGTTTTTGCATTTTTAATCACAGAGGCTTCAGGCTTGAGAGCTTTCACTGGGGCACTTTGCATTTCTATAGGCTGGGCAGGGGCTGATGGCTTTGCTGTGGAGGCAGGAGAGAGTGAGGTATACCAGAAAAACCCTTTCTGTGTAGCTGCTTGTACTGTACCACTTTCAGCTGTAGGGGGCACTGTTGCCGCTGAGGCAGAAATAGCACGGGGAGAAAACAAAGGAATTGCCCGAGCCATGCGGCTGCATCAGCCCCCCAGGAGAATGAGATTCAGGCCAATGGACACAAAATTGAATGCCAGTGATAATGTTAATGGTGAAGGCAAAGGGATATTTTCACTATAACTGTATATGGAATCTCCTACAGTGAATGGAAGCTCTGAATCGAGTTTATACAAGCTATTAAATACAGTAAAGTTAATAGCTAAATCCACGAGGTGACCCCAGTAATACCGAGACATATCCCTAGACCACAGAAATGCAATGTAAGCCCGGATTAAACCAAATAACACAATGGTAACTAGTACACATCGTCGGCGACAGGTATATTTAAGATAAACAGCCAGGAGAAGCAGAAACCACCCGAGAGAGCAAGAGTAGTTAGGGAACAGTGTAATATACCACCCCTGGATTTTGTCAAAAATTGACNCCTGGATTTTATCAAAAATTGACTGTACCAGGAGCTGGAACAATATTGTTTTCAGCCACCCTAACATGATGCAGTTTGTTTTAACTTCCAATTCTTAAAGACTCTCACAAAAGAAAAATCTGACACTTTTTTCAGTCACACGAACTGGAATTTGATTTGGGGCGAATAATCAGAATTATAATCTGCCCCACCATTGGGCACCAAAAGCTGTCGTGGGCTAAAAGCTGGGCACAATTACCAGCTGTGGCACATGTTCCTTATTACCCCCTTTCCCCCACAACCGGAAGAGATAGGGAAAAATAAGGACAGAGAGGCTTCTGGATTGGAAAGTAAAACTAAAACTACTTTAATGATAATAACAATGTTAAGTGAAACATATATAAATATATACAGGACCCAAAATACCGAACCCAACTCCCCCTTTTTATAATAACTATGTCACCACTGAACCTGCAAACGTTCCGTGTTGGAGCTCCTGGTAGCAGCTCGAGTCCCCTCCAGGCAGCCACGCTTTCAGCTCTCTTTCCCCCAGCATGAGTCCAAAACAGCTCCACGTCGTTCAGCAGCCAGTACAGACTAAATCTCAGCCCCCCACCCAGGGTCCCCAAAACCTCTGATTTCCATTTCCCCCTGGGGGCAGGGTCCCTACTTAAGATTCAGGAATTTCAGGCTGGGGGGGAACTGATACTGAATATGATGTATATAGGATGGAATACTTCTTACAAAATAAAATCACTGAACAGAATTAATTCTGTTCTAACCCAAACCAGGACTTTTTAACCCAAACCAGGACACATGCTGTGTTCTAGATTATGTTTGCCCTATTTACTTCTCTGGCAGCAACGCATCAAATATCCTATAACATAATCCTTCTCTCAGCACTTACCAATGAACTATGAAATAGTATTAAATAGAATTAATTAGAAGTTTTAATGAATCATGTCTGTCCTCATTTATTATACAACATAATTTTCAAGGAGTGATTAATTATGAGCTACAGATGAGTGAATGGTTAATGTAGTTTGTTAACCTTACTAAGGAACTACAGTACAGAGTGCAAGCTAGTTCTCCTGTTATTAGCACTTATGTGCTAACAACAGCACTTCAAATGAACAAGATTTTTATGACTTTGTCATTAAGATGCCAATTTGGCTACTTGTTGACCTTCCCCTTTTATAATTTTTACAGCCTTTGGTAGACTAATACCTTTTCCTCCTCCTTCCAATCATCATTTTCAAAGCAGATGGAAACCATATGCCAAAAATCCTCCATCCCATCAAAGTGAATTTGTTTGCTTAATTCCCAATATACCATTTAGCCAACGTAATATTTTACCTAATAGTATCTGACATTATGCTCAGCAATAAAATCTCGGGGGAAGAGGAAAATAACCCCTTCGAGGTTACACCATTTGCCTTCCAAAGTACTTGTAATGTATACTGAGGCCCTGCTTTCCAGGAACTGGCTCAACATCTGCCTGCTGATGGGGAATTGTGAATGAAGTCCTTATTTTGATTTGCTTGCACGTGCAGCTTTGCTTCACTTGTTAAATTACCTTTATCTTGACCCACAAGTTTTTCTTGCTTTTGTGCTTACTGTTTCTCTTCCCCATCTTGCCAGAGGGAGAATGAGTCAGCAAAAGGGTGGAGGCTTACCCGTCAGCTGGGACCAGCTCACTACAGTTCCCTTTTGGAATTTTTAAAAAGAAGTCAACAAAACAGATCACACTTCTGTGGATATATGTATAAGGTGATCTTCTTTTATTACCTAGGAGGGATGACAGCATTTTCTAGTGTTTAAGCTCTCAATAACAACATAAATCAATGAGACATATTGTTCATACAAACAGTAACCAAGGAAGGTCTGCTCCATTTATCCTTTCTTTTTCTATTTTTCATTCACCATAAAAGTTTTCCTCATATTTTTGAGTCTAAAATAATCTTGTACTTCTTTCTTTTTTACTGGTATTTGCAGTAAGCTCATGAATTTGCAAAAATGTCAAGGTTAATCTTTTTAACTCTGCAAGCAGTCATAAACACAGATCTGGCCCTCAGTAGAGTAAGTTTTCTTAGTATTCTTGACTCAGAAATGAGTGCTTAGAATGTGGCTCACAAGGACCCATTCTATATACACCTTCTCCCTCTGATAGGATCCAACCCTTCATGTCCACTGTTTGCTTACAGCAATGCCCTGACCCTTTGCTAGCTTTCTGAAGGCCCCCTACTGCCTCAGAGCTTGAGATCACAGAATAAGACTAGCCCTGAGCAGGACAGCTCAAGTCAGCCAACACCACACCAGAGCCTTGGGGCAACAAAGAAGTTGCTGGGGTTCTTCATGTATAGAGTTAGCCCTACACTGAGTTACAACACAAAATGAATCCCATAACCGCTCTCAACTAATAAACTGCAGAATGAAAAAGAAGTTCAACCGTTTCTGTAGAACAGGAGGAAGAGAGAAATATCTTTTCTTCAATATGAAAAGACTATGACGTTTCTGAAGGAGAGGAGACATTTTCCAACTGAAAGCAAAAAAAGACAGAAAGCCACTCAGCTTCTATTGTTGCTGGATTTACATAAGTAAGCCTTGCTATTAAGTTTAAACAAAATCCATGGAAAGATAAGATTTTAAGTCCTTGCCTCAATGATAATACGAAGAGGATCGTATACACATTCATAGACAACTGCAAATGTATTACAGCTTCCTGCAAGATAATCAACAGCTTAAACTTTAGAAAACCAGACATACACCAATAGTAAAATGTTTCTGTTGATAAATAAATACATCCAACAGCGGTTTATTTTTCTCAACCATGCTAAAAGCATAGCAAAACAGTTGCAATTCAGTCCTGAAATTCCTAGACTCAAAACAGCAGGCAGAAAAAATCATTTTTTTCCTTTAACAAAATAAATAATTTTTGTAACAGGTGTTGAGGCAGACAGGGTTAACCCTGCATTGAACCCTTTATTACATGGGAGCTCTCAAAAACTGATTCGATTATTTGCACTGAAGTAAAAAACTTATTCATAAATAATGTCTTTGTGTTTGTGTGTGTGATACACTTGCATTATTTTTAAAAGCAAAGGGATTCTGTAAAGAAATTTACCTCAGATGCTTCCAACTTTGTCTTCTTATACTGTTAATATCAAGGTAACAGCCAGTGACAGTTTCTTTCTGTGATTCATAATTCATATCCATACTAACAGATACTAGATCAAATGAGATATACATATTTCACTGTGTCTCTGTTAAAATAGTAATTTTAAAAAGCCAACAAGCTCTTTCTTCTCAGCATTAAAAAATTTAAAAATCATGTCTTCTTGAGAAATTATGTTCCCAAAATGCTCCTTGTTATCACAGAAAATTCATTTGAACTGAATTTTGTGACTATGTAGTACTTGTTGCCTGGTCATGTTAATGTTTAGTGTGTCCTCTCTGGCATTATGTATCCTGGGTGGAAAAAGTAATTGTAATTATAGTTCTGAACTTTAGGAAATTCCATCTGAAAATGTATTTTAATAATTAAATAAATGCAACACAGAATAACCTCATAGCATGAACAGGACACATCAGTCACAAAACTTAAGTCAGATAAAAGGATTTCATTGAAGCAAAAGCAATATCTGTGGCATGAAGTTCAATTTATGAAGAGCTCAAAACTGCAGGACTCCTGTTAAAGAAAGGCTGCTGCTGAGACACATCAAAAGATCATCTTTATTGAAGAACAATTGCATGACCTAGTTTCCTGGTCAGCAACAAGCCTTTGTAGAAACTTCAGGACCTGATAAAAACCTCAGTAAAGTTAGTATGTGTACTTTTATCTTTACTCCAGTAGGAAGAAGGAATTTGAAAAGATTTTCTGCCATCTTACCTTATATTTAATTCTAAAAGTTATGTAAACTTAAGAACAAAAAGAAGTAACATAAATAGTACAAACTAGGTCTTCATAAATATTTACTATATTAGGTAGATGTTTAAAACCTCATTACTATGTCTGGAAACATTTTCTGTTTGTGTAAAAAGAAACAGTAGAATAGTAAAAGATAAGGAAGGCATGATTTATTTCAATTGCTTGTATTCACAAAGTGGGCTTAAAAGATACTAAAATGGTAGACAAGATTCTTTGAAAGACATCTATGACATGTGGTGGGGTTAGGATTAGGTGCTTTTGCCGCTGGGACCCTGGTTCAATTCC
This sequence comes from Galbula dea, assembly GCA_013399015.1. Taxonomy (NCBI): domain Eukaryota; kingdom Metazoa; phylum Chordata; class Aves; order Piciformes; family Galbulidae; genus Galbula; species Galbula dea. The sequence continues at coordinate 13,595 of VWZX01007023.1, read as the reverse complement.
TGGTCAAGGAAGCTTTGTTATGCCCTAGTCTTAGGGAAACCTGCTCTGGCAGGGGGGTTGGACTAGATGATCTTTCGAGGTCCCTTCCAACTCCTGACATACCATGATACACCTAAGCTATATGAAAATAAAACCGAAGTATGGGATTTTGTCACATGTCTGGGCTTTTTTTCACCTACCCATTCCAAAGATCCAGCCCCTGACACTCAGCTAGTTAAATCGGCACACCTTTAGGCTGAACTGCTTACTTAACTCTCAGTTCTGTCCTGCTTTGCTACACGTTCACTTTCTCTCTCCACACAAACTTAGCTTTCTAAGGTACATCTTCTAGACTGAAAGACATACACTATAGAATATGGGGTCCAGCAAAAGGCAGCAGACCAGAGAAGTAACTCTGAATCAGGTTTGACAGAGGCAACAGTAGGTGATGAACTTTGCAATTGCTTTTCACAGAATTACAGGTGGAGAACTGAAGCAGGAGAATCACAGAATCACAGAATTATCTAGGTTGGAAGAGACCACCAAGATCATCAAGTCCAACCCTTAATCCAACACTATCATAATTACTAGATCATGGCACTAAGTGCCACATCCAGTCTTATTTTAAAAACCTCTAGGGATGGTGAATCCACCACCTCTCTGGGCAGGCCAATCCAATGCCTGATTACTCACTCTGTAAAGAACTTTTTTCTGATATCCAGCCTAAACCTTCCCTGGCAGAGCCTAAGCTTGCGTCCTCTTGTTCTGTTGGTGGTTGCCTGGGAGAAGAGACCGACCCCCACCTGACTACAACCTCCTTTCAGACAGTTGTAGAGAGTGATGAGGTCACCCCTGAGCCTCCTCTTCTCCAGGTTACACAACCCCAGCTGCCTCAGCCTCTCTTCATAGGACTTGTGCTCAAGTCCCTTCACAAGTTTTGTTGCTCTTCTCTGAACCCGTTCCAGCACCTCAATATCTTACTTGAACTTAGGGGCCCAGAACTGAACACAATACTCAAGGTGTGGCCTCACCAGTGCCGAGTACAGGGAAAGGATCACTTCCCTCATCCTGCTGGCCACACTATTCTTGATAGAGGCCAGGATACCATTGGCCTTCTTGGCCACCTGGGCACACTGCTGGCTCATGTTTAGCCTCCTATCAGTCAGCACCCCCAGCTCCCCAATAAACAAGAGTAACTGTGGATGTAGTGGAAGAGGGAAAAGGAGCAAACACTTCTTTGCAGTTCTGAGTTTTTCACTAGTTTTAGACTAGATAGGAGACTGAAATTTTTTTAGTCTAAAGCGTATTTTTGTCTAGATATTTAAAAGCTTTATAGTGCACTCATATATGAGTATACATTACAAATCTTAGCCCTATCACTCCACAGAGGACAGAAGACAGTATAAACACCGAGCTGTACTATTCCCTAACCCCAGAGCACTAGTTCAGAAATGTCCTGTGTTTTCTTAAGTTCCTTATCTGTTAGCCAAGGCAGCTCACATGAGACATTTGTAAATAGCATATGTGCTTGCAATAATGTCAGTGATTCAGTCCTCCCGAGCAGCAAAGCTTACATTTCTCAAGGCATTACAAAAATCATCCTAGTATCTCCAGTTGCCTAGAACGACTCATTTTGAAATCCAGAATCCCCTGAATACCACTGAGTAACTTTATATATTCATGTTTGAGACTTCTCAAATAAACAAGTGGAAGATCAGAAAAATTTAGAAAGCAAAATTTAAAAAAAAAGTTAACAAAACTAGCAAAAATAGGAAAAAATCTCAGAAGTACTTTAAAAAGTTTTATAAACCAGCTTAAGCCACTTCTTTTTTTGTTGTTTTTTTGGTCAAAGAACCTGTTTTCTACCACTTATGAAGCATGTGGTACATGATCCCTTCTTGACATTTACTGAAGAAAATTGTCAGAAGGGAAAGATATAATATTAAAAACAAGAAAGAAAAGAGGCTGATGTTTTCAGACCTTACCATACTTTTTAATGTCATTCAGAATCTTATTTGTTTTATGGAGATGATAGTAACTGAGAGGTGTATCCTAAGATAAACTGAGGCCAAAGTTCATTTTCATAATGCATTAAGAATTGTAAGGAATGTCTACATGAAAGAGCAAGCAGTTTTAAAAATTCATAAATGTGCTACTGGAACTGTTGGGACTGCAGCAGGGAGAGAGACATCACTTTCACATCCTTCTCAATATTTGGGTAAGTAAAATAGGAAGTTTGTACCTGGCAGCCATGAAAATAACATTCAAAAAAAAAAATCTTAAACTGAATGCATGTCAAAAGATCATACCAGATTGTCCTTCATATCCACTCTGTCATATTCAATTTATATTACTGGCTATATTTCAGGGTGAGACTGAAGGGAAATATAGTCTTGGTAGGTACCGTAATATGGTTCACTGAGTTGAGTCATACTCTTTCTAAAAGAAAGATTGCAGAAAAATCTACAAGGGAGTTGTTTCTGGCTTCCTGTGGTCAGCCAATATGCACCTTTGTCAATAATTAGACTGTGTTAGTAACAAGCAGACAGGGTCCACAGATGTTCATCTTTCCTGTACCTGGAAGGAGTGTTACAAGCTATGGTGAAGAACAAAGTCACCATTACCACCACTGTTGTAAAAGGTAAACAGCCACTTTTTGGAAAAGATATCAAAATCTTTCTCAGGCATATTTCTTTTTAATAAGTTTAGTTTTGTGTGATAGGACAAATCTTGAGTGTCTTCCTCAGCTCTAGCAACAACTACCTAGGAACATCCTTATGAAAAGTGTACACTATGTTTTAACCAGTCCTAGTTCATTTCTTCCAGACTGTGGTACATAGTAAATATGGAATACATAGAGATTATTGATGCTCCCTCTTCAAGTGACAAAAGCCAGTTACTGTCAATCACTGATCAACAAAAAAAATGAAACCCTCCTTTTGATATTAAGTATAAAATCACCCATACTTGGATGTTACTCTACAGTTAAAATCTGCAAAACAAAATACCTACAGCACTGCATGTGTGTCTCAGGAACCCTGGCAGGCAATAGTTGCAGACTACTGAAAATGAAGTAAAAAGCAAGTCCTGCTAGAACTGCATCACTGCAAAATCTTAATTCTCTGCTCTTGCACACAAATTCATAACCCCTGGAATGCTGCATACACAGTTATTTTATAAGGTAAAAGGTTACTTCAATAACTGGACATCAAAACCGCTATGAAATTAGAGAGAAATCAAAATCAATAGTAGGTTCAGGAGGAGACTGTTCTACCCTTGGATCTGTTAGCAGGCATGCTGGTGCATACAGATTAGCTGATAAATGGCTGATTCAATAGACTGGTAGAAAACATGTGCTTTGCTAGAGATGACTTTTTAAGTCACTATACATCAAACAGACAGTGTCAGCCTTTGAGGATAAACCAGTGATGGCTTGTTGTGCTCTTTGAACTGCCTCAGTGATGCGCACTAAAAAAGCGCCTGAATATTCCCCTGAATCCACTGGGAGGATTGAAAGCTTCAAAGAGGAACACTATCACATCCAAGGGGAAATGCATTGATTGAAGGAACCAGTGTGAAATAGTCTTTAATAATTACCAGAATGCTGGAATCGACTGGTGTTTTGCTGAGCTATATTTTATCTTTATTGGATTAACTGTGACATTGTAGGTTATGTCAAAGGGAAACTGCATGAATATTAAAAGTAAATGTGGTGTGAATAATAGATAACTTACATTAGATATAACAGCATGCAGTAATTTTTATTCACCTATGTAATTAGATTAAAACAAATCTGCTGAATAAAATATATTGTCTTATAATCCAAATTCAGAAGTATCAAGAAGTTATGGAAAGGGCATAATTGATGGTCTTTACGAGGTGCATATGGTAGTACACAAACATATGACAGGGAATTTTGAGAAGAGTTCTAAAGAAAATGGTTTGTATGTTGTTAGAAAACTGATTTAGTCTCAAATTGTTAGTAAGTGTTCCACATAACTACTTATAATTTTGGCAGCACATATGTGTTGTTTGTTTGTTTGTTTGTTTGTTAAATTCAATTTAGGGGAAAAGTAAGGAACAGCAATTTTATGAGGAAACTGAGCTTACTGCTAAGATAGTACCTTAATCCTTCTGAACATTTTAAATTTGTATACTCAGTGTTGGGTCTTCCAATTTCTTAAATGATCAGTTGCATGTTCTTTACCACAATGCATGTTATCTTATGTATGGCACAGAAATACATATATGTTTGGAATTTTTAAGCAGAGAGTCCAAATTTTGCAAAACTGAGCACTTGAAAGTCTGAAGTTTCAGTGATACCTGTAGAATCAGAATAATTTAGCCTGGAATGGACCTCATTAAGTCATTAGGCAAAGCTCTTCCTTAAAATAGATCTAATTAGATGAGACTGCCTGGAGACTTGTTTAGTGGAGTCAAACTCCTCCAGGGACAGATATTTCATAAGCTTTCTGTCCACATATTCCAGGATTTGATCATTTTTACGGAAAAAAAAAATAGATCTTAACAGATGAAAATCACAAAATCACAGAATCATTACGGTTGGAAAGGACCCTCAAGATCATCTAGTCCAACCAATAGCCCTACACTACTCTTGTCCCTAAATAATCCCCTGAAGAAACACATCTATCCTCTTCTTAAAAACCTCCAGGGATGGTGACTCCACCACCTCCCTGGGCAGCCTATTCCAATATCTCACCACTCTTTCAGTAAAGAAATTCTTCCTAATATCTCATCTAAACCTACCCTGGCTCAGCTTAGTGATGCAGCAGGTCACTGACCATCTCCTCTTGGACTAGGGGGGAGTCACACCTTTCCCTGACCATCAGAATTTCCATAATGCACTTTGTTTCTGTTGCCTCTCATTCTACCAGTACAAGCCTCCCAGAAGAGTGTGAGTCCATCCTCTGTCTATCCTTCTACTATGTAGTTATAAGATTGCAATAAGGTCTCCCCTTTGCCTTCTCTTCTTTGGTTTGAACAGAGTCACTTCTTCCAGCCACTCCTCATATGTTTTGTGCTTGAGCCCCCAGATTATTTTGGTGGCCTCCACTGTTCTCACTTTAAGTACGTCAACGTTCTTGTACTAGGGAGCCCGAAACTAAGTAACACATTGTCGATGTAGTCTCACAAGTGCAAAATAGAGGATCACTTCCCCAGACCTACAGGCTTCACTTTTCTAATACAATTGAGGATGCAAGTGGGCCTCCCTGACTCACATTTAACTTTTTGTCTAGGACTTCCAAGACTTGTAGAACTGCTTTTCTGACAAATGGTCCTCAGCATACATGGTTGCACAGGGTTATTCCAGCCAGGATGCAGGACTTCACATTTGATAAATTCTGTGAGAGGCCAGCTAGCCAATCTCTCCAGCCTGTCCGGGTTTGTTTGGCTAGGGGCCTTGCCCTCCGATGTATTGACCTCTAAAGTTAATTTGGTTTTGTCCACAAACTGGCTGAGGATGCACTACCTCTTAGCATGCAAGATATTATTGAAGGTCTTAAACAGTTTTGTTTGTAATATTGATCCATGAGGCATGCTACTAGTTACTGGCTGCCAACTCCACTTTGTGCCAATGCTAGCAGTTCAGCAGCCCAGCCAATTTTTCAATGACCTATCATTCACTTAGCCAAATTGTACCTCACCAAGCTGGTATTAATGAGACTGAGAGAATTAAAAAATCTTGATAAAGTCAAAGTATACAACATTCACTGCCTTGTTTACAGTCCCAGTCACATCTCCATAGAAAGCAGTCCAGTTGATCAGGTATTATTTGATAAACCCATGTTAGCATATGACAATAGACTTCTTGTTCCTCAAGAAATTATTTAGAAATTACTTACAAGAGGATTTGCTCCTTAATCTTTCCAGGTTGCCTGTAATTGCCTGGATCTCAGCTTTCTTGGAGGTGATTGCGACATTTGCCTTATTTAGGTCATCTGGAACCTCTCTTCAAAGGGTTGCTCTATCTTTTTGAAGATGAAAGACAGCCACCTCACAATGACATCAGCTAGCTCCTTCATGAGCCTTGCATCCAAAAGTGCTTCCTATCTTGTCCCATGGAGCTGCATATCTTTGACTGACTTAAGTGATCCCTGACTTGTTTCACTTTACTAGTAGTCTCAGGGTCTTGGGAGGCAGGTGAAATTTGAGACTAAAAAGGCATTGACTTCTACAATGAGGAAAGAGAGGTCCATCTGCTTTCTTTTAAAAACTGTGAGTATTTATATACACATACATGTACATATACAGGTATGTACTGCCCATGAAAGAGGCAGGGCAAGGATAGAACAAGTTTTAAGGAGTGTTTGCTTGACGTAGTTTTATCTATCTAATGCTTTAGATTTTGTAGAAGGCCATAAAATAAGTAAATGGTGTGGAGGAGTTTTATTTAATTTTTAATTTTTATTTTTATTTAAACTTTAATCACCCTTTTCCCTATATAGGAGCAGTTAAAGATGAGATCAGTCTTTATTTACCTTTACATGGATCAGTATAAGCTGAATAAGTCCTTTTCGTGTTTTGGTTTTATCAACAAAATTAAGTTGTTGAACAAGTGCTGAAGAGGTAACATTACAGAACTGCTGAGGCAAACTCATTTTTGACAATGGTGTATTTGAAGTCAATGAACGCTATCCACACAGACCAAACACAGACCATTCACATCACATCACACTTAGAATGATTCACAGGTTGACATTTTGGGTGTTAAAAGAGCCATGAAAATGCAGAGTGGCAGCAATTTTTCTTACACAGGTAGTTGAAGAGAGAAGAAATATTCCCTATTGTCTTCAAAGTTACCATTGAGGAAAAAAGGAAAACATTTTATGCCATTTCCCTTTCTTCCCAAAGAGCTGACCTACATTTAAGGAAATTTATTGTAAGATTTTAGTTTGACACATATAATGCTATTTTTAAAATATACACAGAAGCCTCAAAAGGACACAAAAGATGTAACAAGCACCAGAACTTTCTATAGCAAGGCAGAAAACATACCTAAAAATTACCCTTTCTAGCCTCAACTCTTACAGACACTTCCAAATAAGGTCTCTTCCATTGTACAAAAAACCCATGAATCTTATATAACAAGAAAAGACAATTTTAGAGTGTCAACTAATACTTAAGAGAATTCCAAATTCTTTATTTAGCAAAGTTATGAGCACAAGCATTCTGAGTGAGAAGAAGGACACTAGTGGACAAATTGATAGCTGACTGCAGAACTGGTGTTGGTGAGAAGGTCTGTGACCATGGGACCCTGTTTGGTTGGGAGGGATGGGATTCACCTCACTGAGCTGTGCAAAGCTATTGTCACCAGTGAGATGGCTGACCTCATAAAAATTACTTAAAACTAAGAATGGTAGCGGGAGGGAATGACTAACCAGCAATACTGTGGGGGAGCAACCAGCAGGATCACTAAGCAAAGGTAAGCAAAGCATGGGGTTATCTGATAGCAAGACACCACAATCAACAAAATGGGGCTTTTTGCACATAACCAAAGAAGTGCTTACAAGGCACCACTATGAAGAAATCCCTTAAACCCGATCAAGAAACTTAACATGCTGGAGTGCCTTTAAAGTGCCAGTATTCTAATGCACATAGTATAGGGAATGAATGCGACAACTGAAATACTGTGCACAGTTGCAGTGCTACAGTTTTACTTGGATAACAAAGATGTGTTGGGATGGCTTGCAATGGAAGGATACAGGTTATTTAAGAAGGACAGGGTAGGAAGACAAGGAGGAGTTGCTGTCTTATGTGAGAGAGCAGCTAGAGTGCAGGGACCTCTGCCTGAGGATGGATAAGGAACCAGCAGAGAGTTTAATAGGCTAGGATTAAAGAGAGGACAGATAGTGGGTATCTGCTAGAGGTCTCCTGACTTGGAAGAACAAGTGAATCAGGCCCTCTGCTGAAAAATAGGAGTAGCCCCACATTCACAGGCCCTAGTCCTGCTGAGGGACTTTAACAGTATCAAAACCTGGACCACTGTAGGGAAACAAAAAAACAGGGCAATATTAATCCAGGAGATGATAATTTCCTCTGCTAAGTGACAGAGGAGCTGACAAGGAGAGGTGCTCTGCTGGACCTGATACTAGCCAACAGAAAGGCTCATGGGGGATGTGAAGATAAAGGAAGCCTTGGCTGCAGGAGTCATGACATGGTGGAGTTCAGGATCCTGAGGGCAAGAAGGAGAGTGAAAAGCAAGCTCACAACCCTTGAAGTCAGTAGAGCAGACTTTGACATCTTTGGGGATCTGTTCAAAAGAACCCCTTGGAATAAGGATATGGAGTGAAGAAGGGGCCAAGAAAGCTGATTAATATTCAAAACTCATTTCTCTAAGCTCAAGAGCTGTCCATCCCAATGAGTATTAAGTGAGGCAAATTACCAGGAGGCCTGCATGGAAGAACTAGGTCTTTCCAACCAAATTCAAACACAAAAAAGGAAGTACACTACAGATCATAGAATCATAGAATTAGCAGGATTGGAAGGGACCTTAGAGGTCATCTAGTCCAACCCCCTACAGTGAGTAGGCAATCTCCAACTAAACCAGGTTGCCAAGCACCCTGTCCAGCCTTGCCTTGAACACCTCCAGGGACGGGGCCTCAACCACCTGCCTGGGCAGCCTGTTCCAATGTTCCACCACTCTCATGGTAAGGAACTTTTTCCTAATATCCAATCTAAACCTGCTCTTCCCTAATTTAAACCCATTACCCCTTGTCCTATCACTACAGGCCTTTGTAAACAGGCCCTCCCCAGCCTTTCTATATGACCCTTTTAGGTACTGGAAGGTGACTATTAGGTCCACCTGAAGCCTTCTCTTTTTGAGGCTGAACAACCCCAGCTCCCTCAGCCTATCCCCATAGGGGAAGTGTTCCAGCCCCTTGATCATTTTAGTAGCCCTCCTTTGGACCCGCTCCAGCAGGTCCATGTCCTTCCTGTGTTGAGGGCTCTAGAGCTGAACAC